>BOPP01000334.1:25081-36056 GCA_017312745.1 Gryllus bimaculatus | reverse complement strand
AATGTATATATTAGATTAAGAAATGCGAGGTTGTAAAGAGGTAGTGATCTTCCCTCGCTTGATGGTGAGATCCAGCACTGTCGGCTAGCCGCGATTTCCTTTACCAGGTATCTCCCACCAGGTCGGGCACCGCCCCAGCTGGGACAATCTGTAAGCTCCCGACCGGACTCCAGGCCTGTGTGGGAATGTACTGCATGGAAATGTACGTGTGTGTAAGGCTAGGATAGGCCAAGGAAGAGGAAGGAAAGATCGCGCGTAGTCCGTGGTCCGTTTGTTAGGGTACTGCTCCTGCATTCGTCTGGTGTTCATCGTAGAAGAAATCACAAAAAACTACCAATCAGAGCAGTCGGCCGCTGGGATTCTCTTCCAGACAGCGCCTGAATTCGACCTACCTAACAAGCTATTGCCGAAAATCGTGCCACAGTCGAGACTCAATCCTAGGACCTCCCGGTTAGAGGCATCAGTCGATGCCCTGAGCCACCTCCCCCGGTCAAAGACCCGCGTGAAGCCACGTGAGCGAGCACATACATCGCGAGCCAAGGCGGAAGTCGCCTTGAGGTCGGCGAGAGGCGCAGGGCGCGAGGGGTGAGCGGGTGAGCGGGTGAGCGGGCGAGGCGCGTTAGCATTCTGCTTACCTCGCTGCAGAAGCCCGACGGGCGCCCCGAGGCGAATAACACATTCGTTACTCGCCAGTTGGCGGGCTGCCCCGCGCCGTATTTCAGGGTGATCGGATCTCCGCGCGGGGAATAGGATGAACACCTCTGGGGCACCGCCGCTCCAGAGGCATGCTAACGCCGCCCTGCCGTCGGCGGGGCACAACTCAGTTCTCGTTAACATAGTTATGAATCGTGTACGAAGCTTCTTCTTTTCCTTGTTCTTCCTCTACTTATTCTTGTCCCTTTTCTTGTTCTTTTTCTTGTCCATTTTCTTCTCCTTTTTTCTTGTTTTGTTCTTTCTCTTAATATTTTTCCTTTTCATTGCTGTTCTTTATTTGTTCTTTTCCTTGTTTTTTTCTTAGCCTATTGTTGTTCTCTTAGTTGTTTCTTTGTTTTTCTTCTTATTCTTCTTCTTGTTCTTTTGTTAGTCTTTTTCTTCTCCTTTTACATCTTTCTTTGACTCTTCAACACTCCATTGGTTTTCGTTTTTTCGTGGTCTTTTCGTACTATTGCTATGAGTATTTACTAGGGCAGGAGCACATGCCAAATAAAGATATGGAATCAAATCCTCACCGAACGATAAGGATGGAAAATGGAAGAGGGAAAGGAAGGAACGATATCTGCAGTCCATGGACTGTTGTTTAAAGTGCTGATCCACAGCATCCACCTGGAACTGATCGAATAAAACCTCAGACATGAGAGATATTTGGATCCGGCAATCTTTGAAATCTAAAGAACCGTTTACACGAGAACAGCTAGCTGGCGAATTGTCGAAAGAAGAGCGACTGGCGGCCAGAAAAATCCTGGAGGCTCCGGGGAAGATAGAGGACTGTGTATTCTCTTGTCGGGTGCGCTTCTAGTTTTGAGACTGGCAGTAGATACCAGACGCCGAGGGTCGTTACATGTCGTCGTGGAAATGCGCGGTGCAGGGAAGAAGACAGAACAGTGTAGACGTGTGTTTGTAATCAGTGGCACTGCATTTTAATTTCATTGTATGTAGTTTCCAAGTATTTGTGAAAACGGAATAATTTATTTAAAATATATTTGCAGCGCTCAGAATAAAAATGTCAGATCAAAACCAAAATTCGTTCCGAGAAAAATTACTTTTTCTATTTTCGTTCATGTTTACTTTCACTACAAACAAATTTTTGAAAGTAAAATTTGAGGGTTTTGCCATATCCTAAATAACTTAATTTTTTCGCATATGGTAGGTATATGGCAGGAGTTTACTGTCATACTTTGAACTGAAAATGCAAGGTCGGTTGGGATCTGCTGTTATTATCCTGAGCGCCTCATTTTTATTCTCAGTTGTTATACTTCTATTACGTTATTTTTGTGACAAATCGGAAAGTGATAGAAGATATAGTTTCCTCCTTCTGAATCCGAATGAAGAAAAGTAATGTTGGATGGGGTATAGCCCGTCCAGACTAGAAAAAATGTAGCTCTTATGGAAAGTGCAATAATGCCCAAAGTAAACATCTTAAATATTCCAAACGTGAATTGTGATTCATTAGAAGAGAAAGAGAAAATTATGTCACGATGTTAATTTTCTTGCATTACGCTTACACTCAGTTATAAAGACGTAAATCTGTGTTATGAGTAATTGTTTCCCTCTTTACTGATACTCTAACGGTCATCAGGTCACGCACGCACCACAACCACTCTCCACCTCCCGTCGCCTTGGCACGTTCGGCTCTGCCCACAGCTCGGCAAAACAGAGCGGCTGCCAGCGGTCGGCGCCAACGCAAGTAAGGTGTCCGAAAGAATAAAAATTCAGCTGCAAAGTCGTTTTCAGTATATTTTCAAATAATTTAATTAGAAATGTATTTGTTTGATTTTAATATATATACTATATATAGTACATATATATGTATATATATATATACACATATATATTCTATTTTTTCCCTCTCGAATTGGCTTTTCTACAGACCACACGAACATGCAGTTATACCCACCACGGCCCAGGTATATTTTTCTAATATTCTAATAAATTCCAATAAATAATTTAGCCTGAATGTATGTATAAAGTTCACTAGAGTAATAGATTAACGCAATGTGTGTAAGCGGGGTTCTTAAACATTATTTAATAGCTTTAGTGGTTTCTAACTCGTGAAATATTAAACAGAGAAAATTAATATAAAATGTGTTGAAGAAGAATCATCTGACACTTATGAAGTGCTTATGAAATACAGCTCGTGTTCATGTAATTTTGAAACAAATACGTAGAAGAGAAGAAAGCGAAAAATACCTACGTTCACATTTATCATGTGTGGCCACATGAATTTACCATGCAACTGCATATAAATGTATTGAATTTTGGGCGAGTCGCCCATAAAAGCGTACCGTGCACGTGACCAACCGTCGTAACCCAAGAGAACGAATAAAGTAGGCTGCAGGTAGTTGAGGGCGTGGATCAGCCCGACATCTCAACCTCCTTCGGAAGCTTGGGGGATCCCTTCGCGCCAGTGACAGCCGGAAAGACGGAGATCCCCGTAAAGCAAAAACCCGATTACAAACCCTCCCTGACGCGGTAGACGGGCTCTCAGGACAAGTACCCTGTGCAGTGGAGTTTGTAGAAAAAATATAGGCGTGAGTGGCGAGACTAGTGATACCTGATAGAGAAACGAGAAAGACGATTGATTGACTGATTGATTGACTGACTGATTGGCTGACTGCATGATTGGCTGATTGATTGACTGAATGATTGATTGAATGATTGACTAATTGATTGATTGGTTTCATCGGGCACGTCAACAATTATGGTCATTAGTCCTGTGAGTGTTGCAACTATATCCCGCGAGGTGATGATATTCTTCTACAGCTGGAACGTGAAATCCAGTAACTACCTGCTTGGATTTCTCCCCTCCAGGAATATCCCCCAACAGGACAGGAAGCTCTAAGCTCCCGAATGCTCTCCCAACAAGTGTGGGTGTGTAGGGCATGTGAGTGTGTGTGCAAGGGAGGTGTTGTGTAGGACAAGGAAGGGGAAGGAAAGATCGCGCGCAGTGCCGTTTGGTTAGGGTTCTGCTCCGGTATTCACCTGGTGTTGATCGGGGAAAGCACGGAAAACCGTCGATCAGAGCAGCCGGCAGCTAGAAGTCTCCTCCAGACAGCGACTGAATTCGACCAAGCTATGTCGAAAATCCGCCACCGTCGGGACTCGAACCTTAGGACCTCCGCGATGTTCCGCGACCGAGAGCTTGCAGACGCCACGCTCGGCGGCGAGTCTGTTAGGGCTGGTAGAAGGCGTTGCGGCGGGGAGGGAGCCGTAAAGAAAGAGAGAAGATGAGGAGGGCCAACCCATGAAGTGACAAATTCGGAGCCTCCAAAGAGACTAAGTGCGAGCGAAACACAGTGAAAAGCAGCAACAAGATAAAAATAGGATCGTCGGAGAAGAGACACAAATTTTAGATAAAATTGGAAGAATAAATTTACTCCAAAGAAGTAGTCGCATGAATGATTTGTAATGAGGCACAGTGAAAGTTGTGCTGAAATTAGATAAACAAACAATAGGTCGCGATAAGTACGTGAACGATAGCTAAGATATTGTCTGACGGGGACGATCTATAGGCACTGCAATATGCAGCGAGAGAAAGGACCGAAACGCTTAAGTCAGGATGGCCCAATAAAGGCAGAGACACTAAGTAGAGAATATAAGAATAAACAAGAGGAAGATGCAACATACTCTCAAGCAAAGAACTAAACTGAAAAGGAACTGCAAGAACGAACACGAACGGAGGGAGCAACATAGTCGAACACGTATTAAAATAAGAATCGAAGAGACCTTCAAAATAAAAACGGAATTACGCGGAATTGAGATTGCAACATGAATGGCAAACAGAAAATAAGAATAGTTAAAGAAGCCTAATACAATATATCCTATGTGAGATCCAAATTAATAAAGAAAATTTAGAGAAACAGTTTGGGAAAAAACCCACAGGAGGGCGCAATAAAGCAAAGACCTCACGATTAATTGATTGATTAGTGGATTCCTGGCGCATCACATAGTAAAGGTCACTTAGTCCTCGTAAGTGTAGAAACTTGCTCGGATGAGGAGGAGGAATGTACTGCAGAGAAGAGCCCTGGAGAAATGGGTGTGGCGGTTAAGTACGCCGCAAACTAAAGAAAGTTGCGGATGGCTCAAAGTCAGGCCAAGCAGGCTTTAAAGGGAAAAAAGTAGTCACGTGAGGGGAAACCATTGATTGGCAAGGTGGGCGGCATGCTACTACACGCACACCGACAATATCACACGCTGGCCCCGCGTGAGTACAAATGACAGATAGCGTCGGGACGGAGTCCGTCGAGCGCCCTCCTCCACCCTATGCACGGGTATAGGAGTGCGAGAACAAGACAGAAAAGATCTGCAACACAGACGACAAGCTGGAGTCCCTGCGTAGTATCTCGAGGCAGATTCAGATGAATAGATTTATGGTTTATAAAAATATGGTGTATATATGTATAATACTCATAGAGAGTAAGAATTTTTTCACTAAGCAGACGGCAAATTATTATAAAATGTAATATAGGTGTATGTATAAATGTATATATTTAATTAAGAAATGCGAGTTTGTAAAGAGGTAGTGATCTTCCCTCGCTTGAATGGTGAGATTCCAGCACTGTCGCTAGCCGCGATTCCTTTACCAGTATCTCGCACCAGCTTGGGCACCGCCACCAGCTGGGACCAATCTGTAAGCTCCGACCGGACTCCAGGCCTTGTGTGGGGAAATGTACGGATGTAAATGTACGTGTGTGTAAGGCTAGGATAGGCCAGGAAGAGGAAGAAAGATCGCGTAAGTCCGTGGTTCGTTTGTTAGGTGTACTGCTCCATGCAATTCGTTCCTGGTGTTCATCGTAGAAGAAATCAGCAAAAAACTACAATCAGAGGGCCAGTCGGCCGCTGGGATTCTCTTCCAGACAAGCGCCTGAAATTCGACCTACCTAACAACTATTGCGAAAATCGTGCGACAGTGCGAGACTCAATCCTAGGACTCTCCGGTTAGAGGCATCAGTCCGATGGCCCTGAGCCACCTCCCGGTCAAAGAACCGCTGTGAAGCCACGTGAGCGAGCACATTACAATCGCGAGCCAAGGCGGAAGTCGCCTTGAGGTCGGCGAGAGGCGCAGGGCGCGAGGGTGAGCGGGTGAGCGTGAGCGAGCGAGGCGCGTTAGATTTCTGCTTACCTCGCTGCAAAGCCGGCGACGGGCGCCCCGAGGCGAAATAACACATTCGTTACTCGCCACGTTGGCGGGCTGCCCGCGCCGTATTTTTCAGGGTGATCCGGATCTCCGCGCGGCGGAATAGGATGAATCACGTCTGGGGCAACTCGCCGCTCCAGAGGCGGCTTACGCCGCCCTGCCGTCGGCGGGAGACTAACTCAGTTTCGTCGTTAAAATAAGTTATGAAATCGTGTACGAAGCTTTTTCTTGGTCCTTGTTCTTCCTCTACTGTATTCTTGTCCCCTTTCTTGTTTTCTTTTCTTGCATCTTTTTTGTCTCCTGTTTTTGTTTTGTTTTTTCTTAATTAATTTTTCCTTTTCTTGTTTGTTCTTATTTCTTCTTTCCTTGTTTTTTCTTAGCCTATTTGTTGTTCTCTGCGAGTTGTTCCTTTGTTTGTTCTCTAATTCTTCTTCAATTGCTCTTCTTTTGTATAGTCTTTTTTCTTCTCCTTTTATACAATCTTTTTTTTGACTCTTCAACACTACCATTGCTTTTTCGTTTTTTTTAGTGGTCTTTTCGTAGTACTGCCATGAGTATTTTTCTAAGGGCAGGAAGCAGCATGGCCAGAAGTAAAAGGTATGGGATCAGTCCTCACGAACGATAAGGAATGGAAAATGGAAGAGGGAAAGGAACGGAAACGATTCTGCAGACCATGCTACTTTGTTTAAGTGGTGATCCACAGCAATGCCACCTGGAATGATTCGTAAATAAAACCTGTAACTGCATTCGAAAAAAAAGACATGAGAGTATATTTGGATCCGGCAATCTTGGAAATCTAAAGAACCGTTCTGCAGAGAATCAGCTAGCTGGCGGAGTTGTCGAAAGAAGAGCGACTGGCGGCAAGAAAAAATCTTGGGGCTTCCGCGAAAGATAGAGGACTGGTAATTCTTTGTCGGGTGCGCGTCTAGTTTTGAGACTGGCAGTAGATACTAGACGCCGAGGGTCGTTTACATGTCGTCCGTGGAAATGCGCGATGCAGAGGGAAAAGACAAGTACTGTTTGTTTGTAATCAGTGGCACTACGCGTTTTAATTTCATTGTATTGTACTTTCCAAGTATTCATTGAAAACGTAATAGTTAATTAAAATATTATTGAGGGCGCTCAGAATAATTAATACAGATCCCAACAAAATTCGTTTCGAGAAAAAATCACTTTCTGTTTCATTCCGGTTTATTTTCAACTACAAAACAATGTTTTGAAAGTAGTGTTGAGGCGTGCTTGCATATCCTAATTAACTTGATAATTTTCGCATAATGATAGGTGTATGGTAAGGCGTTTTACGGTCATACTTTGAAACTGAGAATTGCAAGGTTCGGTTGCGGATCTGCTGAGCGCCTCATTTTTTATTCGCAGTTATAGTTCTATTACCTTTAATTTTTGTTGGGAAATCTGAAAAGTGATAGAAGATTATATTTTCCTCCTTTTGAAATTCGAATGAAGAAAAGTAATATTGGGATGGGGTATAGCCCGTCCAGACTAGAAAAGTGTAGCTCTTAAGGAAAGTAACAATAATGCAACCAAAGTGAACATCTTACTATTCCTAACGTGAATTGTTTGATCATTAGAAGAGAAACGAGAAAATATTCAGCGATGTGAAATTTAATATGCACTACGCTTACACTCAGTGATAAACAAGTAAATCTTGGTAATGAGTAATTGTTCCCCTCTTTCACGATAGCTCTAACGGTCATCAGGTCCACTGCACGCACCACACAGCACACTCTCCAACGCTCCGTCGCCTTCGGCTTCCTTCGCTCTGGCCCACGCTGGCGAAGCAGCGGCTGCGAGCGGTCGGCGGCAACGCAAGTAAGGTGTCCGAAAGAATAAAAATTTCAGCTGCAAAGTCGTTTTGAGGATATTTTCACAATAATTTATAAGCAATGTTATTTGATATTTAATATATATACATATATATATTAATATATATACTAGCTGACCAGAGCGAAACTTTGTTCCACTTAATGCGCATAAATAAGCAGTTTTTTTTTTAAAATTGAAAAAATACAAAAAAAAATTTAAATTACCTACATTAATCATTTCATAAATTATTTCACTGTATTTAGTACATAGGTTGCTCTTCATTAAGTACCTCTGTGATACACGACATTTTTTGTTTTTATTAATCAGGCGCGAAAACAAACAACGCAGATGGTCTTCCACCCGTGAACCATGCCACGTATAAACTGATCATGTGAGAAAAACATGAATGTTCTAGATTTAAACCACAAACTTTTAAGGATTGCTTTGTGATTGTTGATTGGTCATGGCAAATGCAAGACGTATCGCGAAATTGAAGTCTTTTAATCAAACGACATATCGGTTGGGATCATTCGGTATCCTCGGAATGAGAA
The DNA here is from genome assembly GCA_017312745.1 of Gryllus bimaculatus. Taxonomy (NCBI): domain Eukaryota; kingdom Metazoa; phylum Arthropoda; class Insecta; order Orthoptera; family Gryllidae; genus Gryllus; species Gryllus bimaculatus. The sequence continues at coordinate 27,830 of BOPP01000334.1, read as the reverse complement.
ACTTCTCACCTTTTGGAATTGTCCTATCATTATCGTAGAGTAATTACATTATTCATGCAATTGTTCTAACCACCAAACGCGATACTCTTGCACTGTTTTTGGTGATTTTATGTTCGAAGCAAATGATTACTATCGGAGCCAACCTTTTATTACGTAAAATTGTGCGGTGGTAAGCAGCACGTCAGAAGAGTTTAAAAAATATTCATTGGATAGTTGGTGGCTTCATCTTCATTTGTGACGCAGTCAATAGGATTTGGAATGAAATGCATTGTTCCAATGATCTTATTTTGATTTTATGTAGTTCTAGGTCATCTACACTTTTATTCTTTTCCGCCTAAAATTGCTCGCTCACTCACACTTCATTTAATTTTTGTAGTTAGAAATAATTTCTAGAAAAATACATTGTGATAAGTTCGTCTTTCTGATGAGACAAAATTACATGAAAATTATTTGAAATGATATTAATCCGCTCGATCATCGAACAGGTACTTGAGCCATTACCAGATAGTCCAGCAATTGCTCCGAGAAATCTTCAGCAGATGTATCATGTAAGCAATGTCACTCTCATGTTTGTTGTCAGTTGCAGTTTCTTCAACAATAGCGGCAATAGATTTGACGATTTGAGGCAAGCGTTTTATTTCGTCGCAGCCGTAAGATCTTGGAATTACTGGCAGTAATTTGGCGGAAATCGCCAGACAGTAACAATCATTGCTCCTTCCAAAAACATCTCGAGTCATGCGTAAATCTTTTAATGTTCGGTTAAGTGCTTCTAATGCACGTTATGCGTTTTTTTATATTTATTTTTTTTATTTTTTCTTAGCAAAATATCAAATGGTAATCCATACGTCTTACAAATCTGTCATTATATCCGTCAATTACATAGCTGTCATTTGCGTTTTGTTAATTCACAAGTCTGAATTCTTTTTGTTATACCACGTTTTATAGTGACAATAATGACGTTTACATGTCAAGTCCACACAGGAATTGCTGTCGAACGGGTATAAAAGTATCCTATGGTCTTCTCCTGGTCTAAACGTACCTTCGCTGCCAATTTTCAGCTAAATCTGGTTCAGCCGTTTCTTGAGTTATATAAGTTGGAGTAACTAACACGACTTTCTTTTATATATATATAGTATAATATATCATATATATATATATATATATATATATATATACTTTCTATTTTTTCCCTCTCAGGAATTGGCTTTTCTAATAGACCACACGAACATCAGTTATACCCACACGGCCCAGATATATTTTTCTAATATTCTAAATAAATTCCAATAAATAATTTAGCCTGAATATATGTATAAAGTTCACTAGAGTAATAGAATACACGCAAGTGTGTAAGCCGGGGTTCTTAAAAATTATTTAAAAGCTTAGTGGTTTCTAACTCGTGAAATATTAAACAGAGAAATTAATATAAAATGTGTTGAAGAAGAATCATCTGACACTTATGAAGTGCTTATGAATATACAGCTTCGTGTTCATGTAATTTTGAAAACAATACTAGAAAGAGAAGAAAGCGAAAAATCACCTACCGTTCACATTATCATGTGTGGCCACATGAATTTAACCATGCAAACTGCATATAAATGTGATTGAATTTGGGCGAGTCGCCCATAAAAGCGTACCGTGCACGTGACCAACGCGTCGTAAACCAAGGAGAACGAATAAAGTAGCTGGAGTAGTTGAGGGCGTGGATCAGCCCGACTCTCAACCTCCTTCGGAAGCTTGGGGGATCCTTTCGCGCTCAGTGACAGCCGGAAAGACGGAGAATCCCCGGCTAAAGCAAAAACGCGATTACAAACCGCTCCCTGACGCGGTAGACGGGCTCTCAGGAAAAGTACCCCTGTGCAGTGGAGGTTTGGTAGAAAAAATATAGGCGTGAAAGTTGCGAGACTAGGATTAACCTGATAGAGAAACGAGAAAGACGATTGATTGACTGATTATTGACTGACTGATTGGCTGACTGCATGATTGGCTGATTGATTGACTGAATGATTGATTGAATGATTGACTAATTGATTTATCTGGTTTCCATCGGCCACGTCAACATTATGGTCATTAGTCCTGTGAGTGTTGCAACTATATCCGCGAGGTTGACTGATATTCTTTTACAGCTGGAACGTGAAATCAGTAACTACCTGCTGGATTTCTCCCCTCCAGGAATATCCCCAACAGGACAGGAAGCTCTAAGCTCCCGAATGCTCTGCCAACAAGTTGGGGTGTGTAGGGCAGGTGAGTGTGTTGTGCAAGGGGTGTTGTGTAGGACAGGAAAGGGGAAGGAAAGATCGCGCGCAGTGCCGTTTGGTTAGGGTTCGCTCCGGTATTTCACCTGGTGTTGATCGGGGAAAAGCACGAAACCGTCGATCAGAGCAGCCGGCAGCCTAGAAGTCTGCCTCCAGACACAGCGACTGAATTCGAGCAAGCTATGTCGAAAAGTCGCGCCACCGTCGGGACTCGAACCTTAGGACCTCCGCGATGTTCCGCGACCGAGAGCTTTGCAGACGCCACGCTCCGGGCGGCGAGTCTGTTAGGGCTGTAGAGGCGGTTGCGGCGGGGCAGAGAGCGCGGTCCCCCCTGTCCCCCCCCCTCACCTGAGGGGGCCGATGCACGACCGCGTGGGGCCTCTCTGGACGCCGCCATCATCCTTATGCAAACCTCCCCGTCCCCCATCTTCAGCCTCGGCCACCCCTTAGCTCTGCTCTCCCCCTCACCCCGCCACGCTCAGGGCTCCGCTCTTCGT
>BOPP01000333.1:781092-797229 GCA_017312745.1 Gryllus bimaculatus | reverse complement strand
ATTTCTCGTGGCGAGATCTACTCACGTACGCGTTTTCAGAAAGAAGCGAGAAAAGTTAGTTTTTATTCTTTTTTTTTGTCAGGAAAAATTGAATACGGGCACAGTAATTTTGATTTGAGTCTCGCTTGTTCTTTTGCATTAGAGACAAAGTAAAGTAATGCTCCTCGAAAAAATGGGTAAAGTTTGGGTGAAAATGTCTTACTACATTGTAATATATTATCGAGTGTCACATCAATTTCTACGGCCAGTTAGAATTTAAATGGATTTCATTATTTAACTTGAATTTTTAACCAAATATTATTGCTTAAGATTTATTTTGATAAATGCAAAATGCACGCACTGTCAGCAGATTGTTTTTAATTCTCTTTATGTTCCATTCAGCGTCGTTTATTTGTTAGCTGTTGAGTTTTTTGAGAGTTTATCTTTTACTCTAAAAGCGAGTGTTTTGTCGAAGTATACCAAGCATTTTTTCATTCTAAGCATAACAATTTTTACATTGTATTGATGAAAATGCTTATCACTAATTCACTACATTTACACTTTCTCTCGCCATATTAGTACTAAATATCCCTATACAGTGCTGGTGTAATTACGAGTGTGTATGAAGTGCGTGTGAGCAGTTCCGTCACTCAGTATGCTTACAAAACAGTCAACTTTTAATGTGTATATACATTCGCCTACAAAACCATAAACAAAACAATTGTAGAAGTAGAAGTGAACACATTTTGCGTCAGAAATTTTGAAACTAATTTGGGATGAATGTATATTAAATCCAACTCTGAAGAACAGCTTTCAGGTGATGTTTTAAGAACATTTTTGTGTGCATTAGCAAAAAGGGTAAAAAATGTAGCTGTACAGTGTTCTAGATATTCAGCATGATTCATGACTGCAAGTATTTTTACGGCGTTTATTATTGTGAAATTGCAATATTATTACCAGCTCATAATATATAATATAAAATAAGGTAATATATATGGTAATATAGAGGTAATATATAAGGTCATTGGGTATTGGGAATTTTTGAACGGGAGTATAACATTAGCTGATACGGTACTGACATGCAGGAGACTGTAAGAACCTTTTTGAACAAATGCTGTGCATGACATAAAGTTTCAACATATGAAAATACTTTCAAAACAACGTCGACGACTCCACGTTCAACTAGTTGTACAGTATTGGAATTATCTCAGCAATAAGATTTCAAATTTTTGTCGTAAAATCCTTATAGGTGTGTGCGTGGTAACTTGCGTTGCATACACAAGTGAAGATTAAGATCTATTGGTGATTTTCCAAAGATGGTGCATGTGGCGAGAAAATGTAAGCAAGTTCGTACTAGAAAATGGGAATGTCTAGCTGCTTGCCTGCCTGAATGGATGGAAGTAATAGTCCGTCTCGCATTATTCTGTCAGTTGTACATGTGGCTAGAGTTCATGACTTCTTGGCTGTGCGGGTAACGGCGCATCGTTGGCTGAGGCGCCAGGCTGGTTGGCCTCTCCCGGACGACCAAGAAGTCATTGTTTTGTCAGATTAGACATTTTTGAGCCAAAACTTGGTGAATGCGCCTGGAATAAGATGTAGTTGTTCCTTTCTCGAAATCATTAAGATATTTTAATTTTTAGAGGTATTTTACTCTGTCCAAAGTGACAAAGTCCTATTTTTTTAGAAAGGGACTGCAGATGTTTTTTTTTTTAATTTTTGGGTGAAATAGAAGTAAGAGCATTTATAAAAATGGCATACAATCTATATTTTATTAAAACTATTTTTTTATATTACACAACTTAATTTAATTTTCGAATCTACCTAACATCTTTAGTACTAAAGCACGAGTTTCTTCTCAAAGCGATACATCCAGAAATTTTAGATCGTTAAATGACACCATCCACTTTTCAAGAATTATGCGTAAGCGTTGAGAAACGGCCAGAGTCGCTAACAGGAGGAAAAGCTTCGGTATGCCACTAACTCCCACTAGTTTTTCTGAGGATAATTTGTAAACAATAAACACAGTTATAAGGCACTTAGATTTTCCAGGTCTTCTTACTTCCGGCCATTATCAGTGGCGTAGTCAATACGACTCGTTTTGTACAGTTGTTTTTGATATTTTTTATTGCTCTGCAGTTTGTCTCATTTTAAATATACTTCTCCAATTGATGATAGAGTATAAGGCAATAGAGTCCTAAACAGTCAATTCTTTTTAAATCTGGCGATTCCGATAACAAACGACAATGTTCCCAAGAGTTACATTTCTTGCGTTGTTCTTTTAATATTCTGTTATTTCCTTTGGTCAGTGATTGCTCATTCTTACATTCACATGATTTTGAAAGAGAATGTAATATTTTATTTTTGTTGGGAAATCCATTAATATAAAGTTAGAAAGCTTGTGGTAATGTAAAAGCACAGGATTTCATTGGATACGATTTAGCTCGCTATCTCATGTAGACTGTCAGACGTATGCGCAGAGCGTGAAAAATAACCCAATTCATTTCTCTACTCGATATTCTGACGCAGGTTATTTGTTTGCATTGCTAATTTAATTTGCAGAGAACAAGCGATTGGCTGACGTAGTAGGAACTAAATATAGATTCGATCACAAATCGAGAGCTTGAAACTTGGAAATTCCGTATTATCAAAGAGAATTTCCCGCGGAATTTTCCCTGAATGAAATGATGATACGCAATTGAACTCTAATTGCATTGAATTTGCTTTTTAAGAACTACTTGTATGATGACTCTTTTTAATAAAAATTAATTCCATTCTCATGAATGTAAAAAATTACGTTAATAATAAATTGTATTATTAGAAAACAAGAGATAACTCGAGAAGTTTCCACTTCAGTATTTTAATGTTCATAGTTTCTCATGGTAACTCTTGGTATTGTACAGAATATTCATTAAAATCAATTGCGCATGACTGTAAGAAGTTATTCGATTCAAATTTGTATTAGACAGCATCAAATACTTCATCAAATTCTGACTGTTGCGGATATCTCGTTCTATCAAGAGTAGTATACGCGCCTGTATCAGTGCCTATGTATATATTAGTTAAATCAAATGCGTGTCTATATTAGTTAAATCAAATTTTTATTTTGTGACTTTCTACGAAAGTGAAGAGGGAAACCAGAATGTTATTGACGATTTTTAGCAATTTCTCCTCATAATTAATCAAATTTTGTCTATGGGATTTGACAATCTCTCTATATTGACAAATAGAGAATAAAATTGTGAAATTTATAATAAGCGAGTATCATATTGTGTATTTAATGGCTTAATATGAAATAAAATTAAATTTACTTAAGGTTAATTAAGGATCAAAATTAGAGGAAAACTATAACGCAAAGTTCAAATGAATCGAAATCCTTAAAAAATTAAAGAGAACTTTTGATTTTTGTGCGATAATTTTGAAATAAAGCTCTAAAGCCAATCACTCAGAAATTGCATTACTTTTATTTTCTCTCTACGGAGAAGAGAGAAAGTTATGTAATGCAGCGCGAAAAAATGGTGAATTTTGGGCAGAAAAGTCTCATTACTGTGCCCTTGTAACCAAAAGGTGAATACATCAAGATACTAAATTTAGAAAAAAATTCTCTCATCACTTGTTGTCAGATTCAATGTTTTGTAGGTCCTTGATACCGAATAATCGAATTATAGCAAAACGTCTGTTCGTCCGTCCGTGAACAACACTAGCGGCTAAATTTCAGCTGATTTTCCCCAAAATTGATATTCCACAATCGATCTGGCTAATGTCGCAATCCCATTAATATGATACCGATATTTTAAATTTGGAGGCTATTTTACATGATTTTTTTTGAAAATTTTCTAAAAAAATTGGCTCCATCGTCTTTTATTTAATTTTTTGAGTGTTAAAGACATTTAAGAGAACAACCTGTTTTAGCAAATTGCAAAAGTTCGAAATGTTTTTCAGCGTCTTCCTAAATCTAAAATATTAAAGATAGAGCTTTTTCCCTTAATAAAATTCGTTCCTTAAAGATAGATTTTGAAATAAAGTTACGTACATTTTTTCAAAAATTTGATTACTTTTCGCGTAATTTTGCGTGGAAATACGTGCGAGAAAGTTCGTGCTGTTTTAGCACCACTAGTTTCAATAAGGTCATATCGTTGCGTCTCGCCCACTGTATGCCCTCCGCGAGGGGAAACTGTTGCCGAGGGGCGGCAGAGCGTCGCAATGGCGTCACGGTCTGCCGCCGCCGCCACCGCCACCCCAAACCGGATTCCGCGCGGCCGGGGGGCTGTAAATCACAAAAACTGTCGCGGCTGCGCGATGCAACAGAGGTCAACACGGCGGAGGGCGGAAGACAAAGGGCTGATAGGCACCGGCTGGGAGCGGGCTGGTCGCCTAGGGGCCCGTGTTTCGAACGCGTGGATCTGGTTCATCTAGCCCAGACAGCAGCTCCCTGAAATATTTTTTTGCTGTTCGCTGTATTTGCTCAGCGTATTTGTTTGTTAATTTCTGGATTTGTTTGCGAGTTTTTCAAAGAATATTTAAGAGTGCAAATGCACCATATTCAAAAATAAGGACACGTTGGGCGCAAATCAAAATCAATTGTTTAAAAATATTGCTCCGATATGCAACTTTTGATAATGATAAATAAAACATAACGCTAAGTTGAATACATAATTTATGACGAATCCAACCTGAATTAGTATATAGTGTATGTACAGTTCAAATCGTATTTCTTTAATACACTTGAATGTGATTCCTACCCTTTTGTTTCTTCACTTTAAGTTATTTTGCGTGGTAGGCTTATGTACTTAGGAGAAATATATTAATATATCTAGTTCGATTAAGTCATAACACATTGTAAAACGAAAATCTTTGAAAAAAGAAAAAAAATAATAAATACCAAGACATTCCTTTTCGTGCAGATTTAAGAGTTCTTCATTGTATCAAGACGCGGAAAATTAGGAAAAGCAATCAACATTAATTGAGGGAAATTTTGTGGCAATTTTGAGAAGGCACTTATAAAAAATATCTACAGTGCGAAGTAAATTACGCTCACTAGGATGTCTAATGTACGTCTGCGGGGCCACTCACTACTGATGCCACGATATGATACAGATAATTACTGAGGCTGCGTTGGCTCCGCGCAGAACAGTCCGCGGGCGTTCCCAGAATTAGTTCCAAAGCGCCCGCGGGCGCCAGTGGCGAGAGGACGGAGACAGCTCGCGGACGCAAGAAGCAGGACGCAGGCCCGCCCCGGGCGCGCGAGTGGACGGACGGACGGACGGCTGCGAAGGCGGGGTGCGAGTGGCGAGGGACGGGGCACAAGGAGAGATCGCGGGCAGGATGGCTGGGTCGGAGAGGGAGCTCCAGTGAACGGGCGAGAAGGCGAAAAGAACTGGCAAAAAGAGGTGGGAGGAGACAGAGGGAATGATGGAATGTTTCCGAGCGCATCAACTAAATACATTCCAGTCGAATTAGTTGATTGATTGATAAGTGCAGCGTATGTCTTTCCGGAGACGGCGGTATACTTCCCCTGCGGCTCTTGCGAGGACATTCCCTTACTAGGTATCTCCCACCGGCAGGGCACCGCTCCAGCGGGACAGCTGAAAGCTCCCGACGTGTGTAGTGCATGGAAACGTGTGTGTAAATAAGGAGTGATGATAGGACAGGGAAGAGAAAGAAAAATCGCGCGCTCTCTGACGGGCGAGGGCGGGCAACTGGAGGGGAAGTGGTGGGAGGTTGGTAAGTCCGGCGCGACGGGCAGCCTCGGCTACTCAAGGCTCTGCCGGCGATGTTTCTGCGCACCGCCTTAACAACCCCAGCCGTTCAGACACTGCCTCCCTGGCCAGCGCTCACGGCGACAGTCTGCGCGCCCCGGCATCACCCTCCCGACATGTGACCACAGTCTGACCGCCTTCCCCTTGGACTCCACGCTCTGCTGCAGAGATGTCATTAGAACGTGCCCGTCCACTGGCACTATTTTTTTTTTTCAACAGGCGAGTCGCATTCGAAATATCTCAAAATCTAGTCGGTCGTCTTCATTTGTTGTCTTTAACAAGTACGTCAAGTAATTGTATGTCAATGCATTCCTGTTCCTAGCAACTAACGATAAATGTTATTGTTGTGCATTTGTTTAAATGAGTTAGGCTGATTGAACAAGACCCACATTTATTCAATACCCGATAGAATAGTATGTAGGGATGGTCAGCGTTGTCAAGGCCGTGGTAGGGCGTACCAAAGGGCGGCCGGAGGCCACGGACGCGTCGAGGGTGGAGGTCGCAGTTGTAGAATGTCAGTGAGGCTGATGGGTCTCTGGGCCGTGGTCCAGGAGGAAATACGTGATTGAACAAGTCTGGTCGCCGTAAGAGGAATTAGCGTAAGGGCGCCTTCCCACGTCAAGACTGTCGCTACGCGAAGCGGAGGAGCCTACCGCTAGCAGAATACAGCAGGTACCTGCTTCGGTCCCTTTGTCCGTCGTCGCCGGAGGGTCGGCGAAGAGCCCTGATGATTGACGTACGCGCGCTGCCGTGGCGGCGTGGGAAGGCGCTCTAAGGGCCCCTTCCCACGGCGCGACCGCGGTGCGTAGCAGAGCATTGGTTTCAATGGAGGTCTTCCCACGTGCAGCGGGTGGCGGCTGCTGCGGCAGCCGACGCCGAACTCCAGCTACGCGAAGCGGAGGAGGGCGTACGCGCCACGGCTAGCAGTATACAGCTTTAAATGGGCGCCTTCCCACTGCGCCGCGGCCGCAGCGTTCTACCTGCTCCGGTCCCTTTGTTCGTCGTCGCCGGAGGGTCGGCGAAACCTACCCCTCCAGACCCCACCCCCTTCTACGGCGGGCGGCGGCGCTGGGTACTGCTCCGGCATTCACCTGATGTTGGCCACAGAAACCACATAAATCTACCGATCAGAGCAGCCGGCCCCTAGTATTCTCCACACATCGGCTGAATCCGATCTATCTGTCTAGTTAGTATCGATAACCCTGCCCCCACCGTTGCGACTTAGGACCTCCCAGTGAGAGGCCCTGCAGTGACAAGAGTAAAGCCGCGGAACGTTGCCAAATTCATTGCTGCACGCTAGCTTCACTACGCTCTCACAAGTTTGTTACATGGCAGCATGGTGACTGACTCTGACTCGCTAGGTTACTCTGGCTTCGGTTATATTGGCCCTGCAGGCAAATCATTGGCATGCCTGGATTTCTGCTTCGTTGTGCTGTCCTTCGCTCTGTTGTTTGCTACCCGCAAATATTCGCCCAGGATTTTAATATCCGGCGCGGACGCAGCAGTTATATTGTAATTTTAATGGCGTTCGTTATATTACATGTTAATAGTTTCTAAATATTTTGCATCAGTGAATGTGTTAATATAGAGATGCGCTGCCTGCGAGTGCTGCCCCACTGATGTGGACACCGCCTGTCCATCTTCGCTTAGGACGCGATATTCTAAGCAGTGATGTCATTTGGAATGATCAACTGAATTCCATCATTTTCGATTCACTCACAGAGTAGCATGTGCTATACACTGAGGTAACGAAACTCATGGGAGTCCAATATATGGATAATAGTAGGAATAGCTGATTTGAATTGATTGTCAACTTCACCATAGTTCTATTCGTTACACGAAATATTGTAAGTTGACAATCAATTTGTCGACTCTTCATCAAATTTGTTAGTCGTTTGTCACTCAGTGAAAAATTGAAAGTTTGAGTGGACATTTTCAAAAACACTCAAATGACATTTTCTTAAAAACACATCCAATTTTTCCAGTGAAAATTTGCATGGGACCAGAAACTACGCTTCTATAATATTCTTAGAGTCATAACTCATATCTACTATTTGATAGCCGAAAAATTGAGAAAAAAATTACTTCAAGGAGTCAACCGACGGCGGCTGACAAGATGATGGGGCAAAACCGGAAAGATATTCCACGCAGAAGAGTAACGAAACTAACTAGTAGGATAATGTCTGCGCCATTCTGTAACATCACGAATTTTTGTTTAATATCCAACAAGCCTACATGCCGTACTGATGACTTTGACATGTACAGGTGTCCCACCAATTATGGACCCCCCCCCCATAACTTCTAGACGGTTCAGGATATCGAAATGCAGTTTTCTCTGAACACTGCGGAATGATGGGGGCAAGTCGCAAGCATTGATTTTTTTATGGAACTATATATTTCTCTTGCAATCAATGGATAGATCATTAAGAGGACTAAAATAATGTATCATATGTTGGTATTCTGATTGTATTTTGAGTATAAAATTAGACTACCTGACATTTGATTTTGAATTAAACTGACAATATTTCATGTATCAGCCCTTTCACTTTCGCCTTTGAGGAAGATGGCCTTCGCGACGTCAAGCCTGATCAGACCGACAAGATAACAATCCACAGTCTTGACACTGAGATCACTCTAAGAAACACCAATTTTAACGATCAGAATGGGAGATTTGTTTGTTTGGTTCATCTGGATTTAACTATTCTTCTGCTGAAATTCTAAAAATAGATCATTCTAAAGAACAATATAAAAATTGGTAGCGCAATAAAGAAGACAATAATAAATATTATTTTCAGACTTGACTATAATCCAAACACGTCTGCAGACGCGCATTTTCATTAAAGTTTGGTGAATTTACACTGATAGAACTGTCAAGAGTTTTTCAAAATTTGTATTACTTTATTCTTTTGGTACATGTTTAAATAGGAAGTTTATTAACTGCAAATAATAAGAAAAATGTCTAACAATGTATTATTTAATAAATTAATGTAGATATTACAATGAAAATCTTTAAGTATTTATTCTCTTCCCATATTTTAAAATGATGGCTTGTTTCTGCAACAACATACTTTGTCCAATTCTTGTAAGTTTGAAAATGACATTTATTATTATCGTCCTTCCCCTACATTTTTTTATTTTGTTATTTTTTTATTATCGTTGCTTTGGAAGTTCAATTCAGATTAACAAATACAAAAAAATGTCTCATTCTGATTGTTAATGTCGTCGTATGTTCGTATGTTCTTCGTGTCAAGTCCATTGCTGCAGTTCCTCCTCCATCCTTCACGGCCATTCCGCGTAGACTCCTATTTCCACGCAACAGCGTCGACGCCGCGAAGGCCCCCTTCCCCAACGGGTCTGTGGCAGGGGCTTCTGAACGAAATGTGGTCCGGTTACTTAAAAATCATACGTCAGAAAGTCTAATTTTATTCTCAGATTACTATCAAAATTTAACATATGATACATCATGTAATTCCTCTTTTCTTGATCTATCAATTGCTGGTAAGAAAAATATTTAGTTCTATTTGAAAATCAAAGATGATTAAATTTCTCGAAAACTAACTTGCCCCAAGATCCCGCATTCTTCAGCGAAAACTACCTTTCGATATCGCGAACCGTTCAGAAGTTACGACGTGGATCATAGTTGGAGAGACATCCTGTAGACGCGGTGGATATTTGCACTGACTCCTTTAATTAGGAGACGTATACACGATGAGAGAATGCTGGGAATGATAACTTGATTACATGACAATAACAAGTGAGTCAATAGCAGGGAGTCATGTCTTTTAAAGTATTGTAATTTTCTAAGAAACGCAACCGCTTGATACTCGTGTTTTGTGGAACGAACGCAAAACAATCTTTGCACACTACCACAGTCTGTTAAATTACGTTTACCGCGAAGAGAAAAAAAACGTAATTTGTACGCAGTTTTCCTTCTCTGTTCAATAAATAGAAAAGTCAAGGACGCTTAAGATTCTGTTCCGTATCTCATAGAACTGCACAATTCATACTTCTGAGCATTTTACTAATAATAATGGTAACATTAAAATAATTTCTGTAGTACTGAAAAGCATGTGACGAAAAGGTCACGGCGCCTATTTTTCTTTTTGTGTTTACCCTCCAAAGATATTTTCAGGTCCAAAAAACACGTTTATGATTCTACGAACGCACGAATTTTCAACGCTTAATTTTGACTTGGATAGATGAATGGGACGGCTAAACTACATGGACAACTGCATCGCCTCATGCAATCAGTTTAAGCCGGTCTGGGGTAAGGGATGTCAGAAGCATACAACAGAAAGGAGACTTCCGGAGACTGTCAGCAAATTTCATTTCGCCACGCCCATCTCTCGCAGCTTTGCGCCCCCGCCCCCGCCGCCGCCTCTGTCAACCTCTGCGTCGTGCGCTGTGCGCCGCACTGCTGCCTGACGTAGTTGTCGTTTCACTTACGCCCCGACGTTCTTACAACCCCTCGGCCCCGTCGACCCAGCCCAGCGCCAGCCGCTCTCGCCCTCGACGTCCTGTGCCGACACTGCACAAGGACTGCCGACGGCTTGCGTTTTACACTCGTCACATTTCACACCAGAGCTTCCCTGCGGTCACTTCAAAAGCAGTGTATTAAAGTCGTAGTCGTGGAGATTAAGATTAATGAAGTCGTTTACTGAGGTAATTTTGTGGAGGTATGGTTGACCTCTTTTTAAGGTTCAGAGCAGACAGTGGACGTTGTAGACAACTTGGCTTTTTTATTGAGAGAGAGAGCTTGTATTTGATGGCTTCGCCGTCTTGAGAGTAGTCTTACTTTATTGCGTTCTTTCGACCACAACTCGGCACAAACACTGAAAGTAGAATCTAGTTTTAATAAACGTATTAATGACGGTGAACATTACTATCTTTCAACCCAAATAAAAAGTATTTTAATTATTCAGAACGACTAACTGAAAAATAAAAAACACTGCTATTGCGATGTAGGTATTCAAGGATCAGCTTACCATCTACCATATGAAGCTTAAGACCTTTTTACATGCAAGTTAGTAAATAAAATATTGCATTGAACGAAATAACATCCCCGTTACCCATGTTACTTCTAATTTGGAAAGATAATTTTTAACGCAACAATTTTGAAAAAATAGCTTCGAGTCTTGTTGTCAGTGAAAGAAGCTATGGCAAGCTTTATGAACTTCAGTTTGGGCAATCCTTTGCTGGCTCTCGCGTCTACCATAAAATCCCACCCTCTCGCCTCGCAGTGTGTGACGTCCGACCCTCCGCCCTCGACCGCGTGCCAAGGGCGCGTCCCTCGAGGGCGCCGAAGCCTTACCCACCCCGCCAGCGCCCCCCCCGGTGGACGGGAGGGGAGGGGGAGGGGAACGATGGCGCGTGGGGACCTCCGCACCTGCGCCACACATCTTGTGGCGCCCCTACCCCCACCACCCGCCCACACGTTTGCTTCCTCTTTGTGCTAGGCCCGCACGAGGCTCGATTGATTTGTTTCCCAGCACGTCTACTGCTATGGTCATTATCCCCGCTAGTGTTTTCTCTAGGAGTGTCGGTGTGCCTCCCACGCTGTAATTGAGATACGGCGCCGATCAACAGCCTAAATGCGGGGTATTCCCTCTCCAAGTATCTCCTTCAGCGGGACAACGCCCAAGTCGGAACAGTTCTATGCTTCGCGCCCCTAATGCAAAAGGGCCACAGCCCCAAAATCACTGCTTTCGCGGGAGAGCCTTTGGAGGTTTACTCGAGGACATTTCAAAACAGGCAGTGAATTTCATCTGAATTGCTATTACTTGGCTATTTATGAAAATAAAAAAATGGCATTGACGAAAACAAGGAATCTAACAATGAGTGTATCTCAATTTTCATTTTTTTAGGGATATGCCCCTCTCGCATTTGGAGGGCAATGTGCGATATAATTAGAAATAGTAAAGATAAGTGAAGGGAGATGAAAGGACAAGAATATAGAAGGGAACATTATGTACGTTCCGTGACCAGTTTGTTGGAGTTCTGCTCCAACATTCGCCTCGTATTTATAGGAGAAACCACGGGAAACTACCGATCGGGGTAGTCGGACGGTTCAATTCTGCTCCAGATAGCGTCTGATATATACACATCCCTCGAGAGCCCCAAATTCTTATCCCCTCTACCAGCACTACCTCTGCATCGCGCCTCGCATCGGGGGAGGAAATCAACGACGACACGAGGGTGTGGCCTCCGCACCTGCGTCAAATATTCTGTCGCTACTGGAGCCCCCACCACCACCACTACCACCACCACCACCACCACCACCACGGCTTAGGTGGCTCAGGGCATCAACTGATGTCACTGCAGTGCCTTTGTCGGAAGGTCGTACGGTACGTGCAGCATTTTCGACACTAGCTACATAGCTGGGTCGATTTCAGCCGCTGTCTGGAGGAGAATTCCAGCGGCCGGCTGCTCTGATAGGTAGTTTTCCGTGGTTTCTCCGATAGACACAAGGCGAATGCCGGAGCAGTACACTAACAAACGGGCCACGGATCACGTGCTATCCTTCCTATCTCTTCCTTGTCCTATCCTCACCCTCACACACACGTACACTTTGGTTCACTACACTACCACACATGCGGAGACCAGTCGGGAGCTTACAACTGGTGCCGGCTGAGGCGGTTCCTCACAGATGAGAGATACCTGGTTGGGCATTTTTAATGTGCATCAGCACAATGTGCTTCAGACGTTGCATGGTTCCACGTGAACAGGTGTAGTTCTGAAACTATTGTCTATTTTCTCATAAATTATTTGACCGATTATATTGATTCCTTTACAGATTACTCTGCTTGATAAAATTCAGCTGTGAATATCCACTCTTGAAGCTGCTTTTTTTTTTCTTTTTTGAAATTTATAAGTAAATTTGTCAATTAATAATGGAGCACCGAAAACACAATATTTCAGTGTGACAAGCAATTGTTTTCAGAAGATCAGTATAATAATAGTACAGATAATATACAGTACAAATTTCAAATCGGTATCTCAAATAGTTCCTGAAATAATGGGTCATCAATATTTAGAATTTAACATGAGTAAGGTAGAGAGGGAAACTCAATCTTAATTGATGCAGACCTTTGAATCACCGTTCATTACATAGCGCACTTGCTCTGTTCTAAAACCATTTGTTTTCGCTGTTTGACAAAACAAGTAACTCGCCTTCTGCCCTGCCACTATCTCTTTCCCTGTGCTCAATCTGCGCGCCACGCACTATCGTTCGCATCCGCTTTGTGTGCTGTTTTCTGAGAAAGCCCTCACGCTTCCCAGTCCCCCCTTTATTCCCGAGCCCATTTCATGTCCGACCCCACTACATCACCTAATCCACAGAAACCGCGCTCCCACTGCACTCCCACTCCAGCTGCACACCCTACCTCACTACGCCCTATTCCCCACCACATCCCTGGCCTCGCTACAACTACCGCCCCGCTACATGTACGTGCTCGCTACATCGCCGTATTCGCTTCTTCTACGCCCCCACTACAACCACGTCCCCGCCACCACTATCCCCCACGAAATCCCGCTACCCCTTCACCTCCGCTACATCTGTTTTCCCAACACGTTCCTGGCCCTCGCTACATCTTAGATCGGCTCCTCCTCCGACACCATTCCTTCCTCGTTTCTTCCCATGCTCTGCCACTGCACGATCTCTCTCCCGACTCCTGCGTCCTCAGACCTCCCCTCCCTGTGCCGACTAGCGCGGTTCTCCATCATCCCCTTCGTTTTCCTCACATCCGTTCTATTATACTCCTCACTGCGTCGCTGCTTCCCTTTATCGCCCTGCGTTCATCCCCACGGTGTGTTCTACCCCCACGCCCGCCCCCGTCACAGCCCTCCTTCATCCCCGACTTCCAAAGTTAACGACGCACCCTCCGAGATAAGGAAACAAGTTTCCGGGGCCACCTAACAAATGGAATATGGCGCCGTTTTGTGCGAGATAAGGCGTTTGATGACTTCTACTATGCACATACCAATGCCACGAATCTTACGAGATATCATTTTGAATGGGTTCATCGAGGAAATATGAACTTGGGCAATGGGGAAGTAAATTTAGCGCTGCAAGTCAATTAAAATTCATTTTGCAGCGCTAGGGCCCAACGTACAAAGCGAATGGTGTCACGCTTGGGAAGATTAAGATGTTAAAAAGAATCCATCCGTGCAATGCATGCTGGTGAGTTATTCGTTTTGGTAGATTATAGTAGATCAAAAACTAAAGAAAACCAACTTCTCACAAACTGTAGACTCAAAACCATAAAGAAAATAGGCTTACCTATCAGATACTGTTACATATTGATGCTGCGGGAAATCATTTAGGACTGCTTAAATAACATTATTTTTATTCGCTTGTTAACTCCTGTAGGAATTGTAAACAGCCTCGCATTTTTGTCTAGCGATCAAGTGATGTACTTATGTTAAAGTTGAGTTAACCACCATTTCTAGAGTAAGTCACCATTTCTAGAAACGTATTTTAATGGCTTTCCCCTCTTCCCTCAAGTTTTTTTTTACTGAGTTGTCTTACTTCTGGTAATATAGAAGAGAATACAATAAACATTTCAAAAAAATTGTGCACAAAGATCAAAAACAGCACAAAAATATTTCAAAAAAGCACAAAGATCAAAAAACGGCTTGAGATACTACGAATAGCACAATTGGCAATAAAAGAGCTATCAATACCATCCACTAATTACTACGAGAGAGCTGGAAAATTCACTCTGCTTTGGGAGCATTTCACGTCCACGTAACACCATTCCATCCTGCGGCCTTTGGGAGGTCTTATAACTTTTTTTCTTTTTGTTCGAACACAATGGCCGGATCATGCGTCATCATTCAGTCATTCAATCATTGATTCTTAACATTCGTAATAGGTAATAGACGGGCCTTCAATCATAAAGAAAATGTTGCAATTTTTGTGAGATTTTATTTTGCAATATGTATGGTGCAATGAGACAAATTTTGACGATTTTTCGTACATTCTTCACAATGGTGATCAGCATAATTATACTCACGCAAACTTCAGAACAAGGCATGTATTATTCTACCAGAACTACAAATTGTAGCCCTCTACATAAGGTTTTTCTTTTATTCTGAATTCGACACAGTCATGAAAGTCCAGCTTTTTTGTGTAATAACATGAAGAATCGAATTAACCACACAGTTGTTTTTTTTCTCGCTGAAAGAAAGTAGATTCTATTTTACGAACAATCATATCCAGCTGAAATAAACTGTAGGCGAGTTATTTCTTCCAAACGTTCAAGGCACGACGGAAGTGAGCGCATTCTCGAGGTAGCGCATGCTGCACACGTGAGAATTAGATTAGGGTATAAAAACTGTTTGAGTTCGTGTGAATATGCTAACTTCGTTTACATCATCCCTTTGTGTGGCACCATTTGCGACGCCGTCAGTCGAGATCTTCACGGAGTAGCAAGTTATAAATACAGTCGAAGTCAAAAAGATATAAGCAGAAATGAGTGTACTGTGAAATTATAAATTGTGATGAGATTTTTTGTTTATTAAAAGAACGAATAGCTGGTTCAATAACTCAATTCAGGCCAAATTAGTGATATTTTTATGTATAAATATTAAAATTAGAAATTGCAAACATTAAAAAAATAAGATATCGTCCCTAGGCTAGTGTCCGTAAATAATACAAAAAACAGTGCTTGTTTTCAAATCAGTTAAAGTTTAGAAATTAGATTCAGGGGCGTTATGATATATTTGGGTTTTATCTTGTTCGTAAAATTTGAAAAACAATTTGTAGAGGATTTACCTTTACATCACTGTTCTTTTTAAAAGGCAGGCTGACATTGACCTTAAAAGTTCGCCAATACGATACGTGTTTCCCCGTTAAGTGTAAAGAGTGTCTCAAAGTAAATGTTTGAAACCTCTAGGGCTCGGAGATAGATCGACTGATCAGTGACTCCGGGCGCGTCAATTAATTACACAAAAGACCCGTAATTGTAGTGCATGTTATCGCTGGTGGTGGCGATGACCTCCCCTCCCCTGGATGGCGAGATCCAGTGCCCATCTACGTAAGCTTGTGAGGATTTACCCTAGTTAGGTATCTCCCAACAGCAGAACACCGCTGACTGGTCTCTCGATGTACCCGATGTGTCTGGCAGTGTAAGTATAAAAAGGGGTGAGAAATGGACAAGGAAGAGGAAGTACACGTAAGCTTCCGCGGCTCGAATCTATAAATACTCGGCTATCCGGGAGACGCCGAGAATTTAAGGAAGAGGAAGGAAAGATAGTGCCCGGTCCGAGTCCTTTTTGTTAGGGTGCTGCACCGGCATTCTCCGGATGTTGATGGGAGAAACCACATAAAACTACCAATCAGAGCAGCCGGCCGCTAGAATTTTCCTCCAGACAGCGGTCGAATTCGAACTAACTACGTAGC
>BOPP01000333.1:716880-780869 GCA_017312745.1 Gryllus bimaculatus | reverse complement strand
TCGAGGATGTCATATACACTAATTTACCAATGAACATGTGATGGGTAATTTCGTATAACGAATTTACACATCTGCGATTTGTTCCTGTTTGCTAGGCATCATTGTTCCTGTTTGCCGACAGTATTCAACAGATGTACGGAATTCCTTAGTCTGCGTCAGTGACCTACCTAACATTAAGCATGTTGTGTTGTCGGAAAATCGGGGGGGGGAATACATGTATAACTGTGTTATACTAAACCCTCCCCCATACGTTCATTGGCAAAAAGTAACCATATTCTATCCTTCACCAGGCTATAGAAGTTTGCAATATTTGCTCTGAGATAGCATTAAAAGCTTCAAAATTGCCAGAAAACATTTTAATTATCCCAATCTCTGTAAACTATGGGGACAGCAGGTGAGAAATCAGTAACTACTAGGCTGGCCGAGAGACGCTGCGTCCTACTTAAAGATGCCAACGTTTAGGCCACAATTCTGCGACCTTCCTCAGGGCGAAATGCATTTTGCCCCGAGACAGGCCGTAGAGAGACCAAAACGTTTGCATCTGTGCCTACGACGCGGCGTCTACCGGACCGACAAGGAGTTACTCCGGCCGCGGAAGCATAGCTCTCAGGTCATAAATCAGTTTCATTTCAAATGACATACACAACTTAATGGTAATGAAAATTAAGAAACGTTCCCTTAAATCGGTGGATCGTGTATTCTCTACGTTCTGCTCTGCCGGTAACGACGTCCGGGCAGCAAAAGATAATGACGTGAACGATGCTATCGTTTTATGCTATCCCCCGCCTCAGGATTGAACATCGGATCGATGCCCAGTTCGATGCGGCTCACCGCTCCTGCCACGCCTGGCCTCGCCACGCCGTGCTCCCCGAACGCCAGCGACCGCCGACAGCTCGCGAGGGGAAGGAAATAACAAAGAGACAGAGGTAGCGCCCTCGACCAAAGCCACTCGTCCCGGCAGAGATAGTTGCAGTAGAAGTAGGCCATGCTCGCCTGGAAACCCGTAAATGCCGTTAAGGTTTTTCTGCGGGTCTGTTTTACGTGCGTTTGTGCTATTTTCCGTAATGTATCAAAACAGAAACAGCCAAAAGGCGTTTCTGATAATACATCAGTACATTAGTACATTTTCATGCAACAATATCAAAAATTATGTTATTGTAAATACAATTTTTTAATACAGATTTACGATAAACCTTTTTGATAATATTCATAATATTTTTGCTTTGTAAAACTAAAATGTGTAATTATAAAAGTCGCTATAGGAATACACAGTTCTTTAATTCACATTTTCATTATTCATTCATTAATCTGAGTTTACTCATTGAACATTTAAAGGAAATTCCCTTCATATATATTTGTATTTCATTGGCATCCATGCAGAACGTGCCATTACCCTCAGCGTTGACGGAGCGTCCGGCGCAGCTTCTGCGTACGATTGTTGTTGCTCCTGAGATTCACGCCGGCTCGGCGGGCGCGATTGGCTCATTGATTAGTGTTTCCAGACCAAAAATCCTTAGGCCGCTCATCCCGTAAGTGTTGTGCATGTTTTATTGAGGGAGATGGTGGTGATATTCCCCCACTGGATGGCGAGATGTGGCGCCGACCTACACGTCAACTCGCTATTTTCCTCAACCAGGCATCTCCCACCCACGGGGCACGGTCTCATTCGGGACAAGCTCTAAGCTCCCGACTGGCCTCCCAGTATGTGTGGTAGCGTATTAAGTGAAAGTAAGTGTCTGTGTAAGTAAGGAGTAAGAAAAAGGACGGAAAGATCGTGCGCGGTCCGTGACTCGTTTGTTTGGGTACTGCTCCGGCATTCGCCTGGTGTTGATCGGAAAACCACGGAAAACCACCGATCAGGGCAGCCGGCCACTAGAATTCTCCTCCACTCAGTGGCTGAATTCGACCTTGCCATCTAGCTAGTACCGGAAGCCGTGCCACCGTCGGTTCTCGAACCCCAGGCCCCCCTAGTGAGAGGCTCTGCAGTGACAGCACTTGATGTCCTGAGCCTCCTAAGCCGGTCCGTATGCGCGCACCTTGGTCACCCCTGGTTCACACCCTCCGCGTGGAAGCGAGCTGTCCCGCCTTCGCACCCTGCCCCTGACATCTCCCACTGACCAACGCAGTCTTCCAGCTTGTTCGGATTCAGTCTCTGCCTGGAGGGGAATTCTCGTTGTCGGTAGCTCTGATCTTTACTTTTCCGTGATTTCTCTGATCAACGCTAGGCGTATGCTGGAGCCGATCTCTTAACTAACAGGCGACGGACCGTGCGCTATTTTTCCTTCCTCTCTGTTTTCCTGTCATCACCCTTTAAGCACAGACTTACTTACACATGCCCAGGAGACCTGTCAGGTGATTTAGAGCTTTCTTGGCCAGAAACTCCCCCGCTAGGAGGATACCCAAAGGGGAAATCCTCCGTACTATGGTTAGAACAAGTAGTGTAAAGTAGGCGCGCTCGCAGCCGGGTAGCGCGCCCGGTTTAGACTAGCTTTACAGCGGATGTAGCCACTGTGACGGGAGGTAAAGGCGAGTCACTGGTGATGACGTGGCCAGGAGAATATAAGAAGCATCTGGCGACACAGCAGGCAGTCTGGTAGAGTCTGGCATAGTACTATTTTGTGATAGATTTCCGAGAATTGGAGTTTCCTAGAGTGATATTTCCTATGCCGACCGTGCCTCGATAAATTGTATTTCTGTTTGGATCCTGGAAACTTTGCCTTGGACTTGTAAATCTCCTGGCGATTACGACCGTCGATTCATTGTTGGACATCTACTGGAGATACGGTGGTAAGCTTTCTTATTGGTTCGATTGGGATTTATGGCTAGTATGAAGTCAACAATAAACTTTTGTTACTTACCTACTTCTTGGTTTATTTTTTCTGGACATAACACTCCACAAAATGATGTGGAGATCGGCTCGTACCCCACCATCCAGGAACATGGTCACGTCCAGACAGAAAACTCATTCACTACACAAGCGGGACAAATGGCCATAGCAGTTGGTGCGCCCAGAAACACAAAATAATCAATCAATCAATCAATCCACGGCCTCGCCCCGTCTCACTCCATCGCCCCCGCCTCCCCTCCCAGCGGTGGCCCCGCCTCCAGCTGCTGGCAGCTGCACGAAACCCCTGATTTATGAATGGTGCCCGCCCACTCGCCCACCCGCCCGCGCCCAGTGAAGGAGGCTACCACGCCCCCGCACCCCCGCCTCTGCCCTCACCCCGCACCCTTAACACCCCCACACCATCATTTCCAGGGCGCTCGGGTTGTTGATGGCGTTGGAGTGGCGATCCGGAACAATGGCCGCTTTACAAATGTTTATGAATAATTTACCCTAACAGAAATTCACGTGGATTGTTCGTGCTCTGGCATAAGTTCATCCTTCCAGAGGAATTATTTCATATCTAACAATGATTTATCTCCTCGCAACACCGTTATTCCATTTTCTGGACAACAATTTTTGAAATAAAGATGTTATAAGTTTTAAATTATATATAATTACGATTTATATGAATACGTGTGGTGGTATGGTTGTATTAATAAATAATATGTTATTTTAATATATGTGATAGTAGTAATAAATATGATGTACTTGAAGTGTAAATCTTCAAATACTTTCACGTTTCTAAAAAAGACACCTAATTGCATTGTAAAATTACCTTCTAAATATATTCTGCTGTGTCATAACGTTTTTGATTCTATCTTAAATACTGCCACTAAACTTTAATGCTCTTATTTTCTACGGTGATTTTTTCATTGAAAATATGAAGGCGAATTGAATGAAATTTTTCATGTAGAAGATAACCGTCAAAAAGTTTTACTGGACCGCATCTATGTGCGTTAAAACGTTCCACTTGAATCTTTTTTTTTCCTTTTTTTTCAACTAGATGAGGCTCTTAAGAGGATTCCCAGGGCTCTAGATTTAAACTTCAGTTTGGAGTGGATCTTGTATTTATAATGCTTTGTGAACTACTTATCTCGATGGAGGGACACCTGCGAACTTAATGAATAAGCTCTAGTAGTTCCCTGCTTTCAAAAGAGTAATTATATAGATTAAATTAAATATGATTATTAAACTATATGGGGTAATATTAGTTTAATTTTCAGGAAAATAAAACATTTCAGCATATTTTCTACGCAACATCCCATATTAAAATTTAAAAATTTAACAAATTCTCATTTTTTAAAACCTAAAAACTTGTTTAATCAATTGATTTTAATGTTAAAGGCGAAAATTTTAATCCCTGAATATGTATTATATTGATAGTAGTAATAAATAATAATTAATAATAATAATAAATATCTCAAAGTTTTAAATGATCTATCAAGCTATTTTTCCCTAAATTTAAGAACTTTAAAACACTTCATTATATTGGAATTAACCCATTTATTCATTGTTTCATGAAAAACAAAAATTCTTACAGTTTTATTAGACGTTCGCCTTTAAAATCCTAATTTTAAAACATCTTACTTGCTCATTTTACTTTTAGAACACAAAAAAAACATTAGAAATAGATCTATAAGAATTCTTTCGTAAATATGGTCACATTATCGTAGATGGTCTCCTTTAATATTCACAAAATGCTGGGAAGCTGTAAATTACATAACCATTTGCATTTTTGTTCAGCATATTTACAGAAGATATATTTTCCTATACTCATTATAAAAACAATTTATAATTATTAACCGTTTTCCTAAGACAAAATGCTATTAACCATATTAGAAGGTCGCTTTATATTATACTTTGTTTGAAATGCAATATCATAAAGTAAAATACAGATGTATGAAAAATATTTGAAAATTTACATACCAAAAATTAATTTCCATCAGGCATATCCCTACTCAAGATAATCTTAGTTACTCATCGACTTGAAAGAAAATGATTATTTCAGAATATCATATTTTAAAAAAGAAATTACAGAGAGTAGTGAAACAACTACTAGAAATTACTAGTAGTGGAACAACAATTCTATACTTTCAAGTTGGGTTTACGTAACGGAGCTATATTAAATATAACGACTTCTTAGCGTCATAGTACTCCAATCATCAGATAAAATTTATATTTCAATAATTACAGTACTTGTTTTTGCGCCAATCCCAATATTACTAACAGCTGAGTTGGCTAAGGGCAACAACTAATATCACTGCAGTGCCTCTCTGACGTAGGGTTTGAGTCACAACGGTGACAGAATTTTCAACACTAGCTACATAACTAGGTCGATTTCAGCTGCTGTCTGGAGGAGAATTCTACGGGCCTGCTACTCTGATCAATACCAGGCGAATGCCAGATCAGTTCCCTAATAAGCGGGCCTCGGGCCGCGTGCGGACTTTCGTTTTTCTTCTGTGACTTATCCTAATCTCTTGAACACGTGCATGCACTACACTACCACATATGTTGGGAGACCAGCCGGGAGATTAGAGCTTGTCCCGTGGGGTGATGCCCCGCAAGTCGGAGATACCGGGATGAGGGAAATTCCAGAAGTCTACGTGTAGGTCCGCGCCGTATCTCGTCACTCACTCTGTGAACAACATTGCCACATTCCGTGTTACAACATAGTCTATACTTACGGGAGTAATAACTACCGTAGTTGCGTTTCTAAGTAATCGATCAGTCGAATCGAATATTACTATTGTGTTCAAACACTGAGCTTACAATTTCAGACTGCAGATTCGAATTTTTTGAAAAGTGCTGAACATTGAGGCGACTTTCGTAATGAAAAGAGACGGCGTATTTTCACATTTAGACAATGTTAAAAATCTATCAAGAGCTTTAATAATAGGGATAGTTTAGGCAAATTGGAATTTTAAACAAGCTTAGAAACTTCACAATTATTATAAAGACATGATGAATGTGATAATCTTTCTTAGTAACTCGATATTTAGAACTTGAAATTTTAGAAAAATTAGAAACTAGAAAATATTATTTTCAAAGCCTTGAAGTTAATGTCAAATTAATCGTTATAAATGTTGTCGTCTTCTAGGAAGTACGATTGATCTCATTGGTTTTGTCAACTGTCGAAGTTTTCCCGACTTTTAGATGGAAATACACTGGTTGAACTATCAATCTCTCATCTCGAATAAATCCCGTTAACTAAAAGATGAATTTAATCCTCTATAAATTGATTCATGAATTTAAATCAACACTTTTTTAAATACAGTAAAAGACATTGAAAAATCGTTATTTAGAGGATCCTTTCTGAAATCGCCTCATGTTTTCGAATTATTTTGTGATGAATTGCAAGGTTATTTTTACTTGTGAATGTATGTGATAATGTGTAAATGACACATTTGCGAAATGAATTATTATTTCAATGTTTTCGTTTCCGTATATTAAAAATTTAAAAAGACGATTTATGCTGAACAAAACATTATTAAAAAATACATTACTGGCAACCTGCCATTTATGGAATAATGTTGCATACTTTAAATTTATTTTAAATTGTATGTACCCCTCACGGTATTTTCGAGTTCCCGCTTTAATTCTATTGGCAAACACAAGTGGACGTCCTTTCGTCCTCTTCAACAACTGGAGTAACCCTTTGTCCTTCCCCATTCATAATCTTGACTTCAGAGATTTCTTGTCACGAAAAGTCTCCATTTAGCTGGGTCGTTTCCAAGCGCGTGTTAGAGTTGCGTGACCGGATACGAAGGCGGAAATGACAAAATGCTGAGAGATTTTGCAACCAAATTAGATTTATGCCAAGACGTTCCTTGCTGTTTGTAAATTGATGTACGAACGCTTATACTCAGAAGCCTCATTTATTACCGGTATGTTTTCACTTTCGCCTATGTACTGACGTACTAGTAAATATAAATATTGTAATACCATGGGAGTCTACGCTTTCATATATTTCACGCTTTCATATACACTTTTTCAGTATCGGCAACCTAGAATATGAATTTTATGCCGAAAAATCGCCATTTTTGCTGCAACTTTTTGCTATGCTAGTACGTTGAATGCGAGAAGACGAAATGACTTCTATGAAAGAAAATCGCCGCAGTACATAACGTTTTACATGGGAAATTGTTAGGTATCTAAGGTTTAACTACTATAATCTCTAAATTGTATATTAAGTCCAAAAAACAAATAATTTCGTGATAATTATTGTAATGTAATTGCTATTATTATAATTACGTGTAACATAGGGGTATGCACAAGTTCTTGCATCATCAGTATTCTCAAAAACTATGCTGTGATATATGAATAATAATATATTCTGCATGGATACAAAATTTGTACATTTATATAGTAACTGTACTTACGACTTTGTAACATAATAATTTTATAAAACTAATAATATAACTAAAATTGGCCTATTTATCCAGCCTTTAAATTGTTTTCCTAATGAGGCTTTTTTAATAAGGAATCAATGTGTGTGAAAAACTTTTACATCATCCGTTTCCATAGCAACAATGCAAAGATACATTGCCATTAAGATCTGTCAATATCATGTTATTATCATTTTTTTAATTACCTAACTCTAAAAAATGTAAAATAACATGTTCATCTCTTATCTATTAACAGAATGCTTTAGTTTACTTTCACGTAATATTTACATTGAGAAAATTGTGTTTTATGAAAATACGTAAACTTTTTCATAGTTTCTCAATTTTTCGGTTCCAAAATAGAGAAATGAAAATCGGAGTTTAAGAATATCATAGACGAGTGAAACCTTGTGCTAACGAGCTCTGACATTGTGGTCACAACAATGCTTGGGCCACTAACGATCTTATCGCATTACGGCAGTTCATTACTTATTGTATTTGAGTACAAAAGCCAAGTATAACGCACTTGCAATAAGCCCAATGCGTTTTTTGTTAAGTACTGTAGATCTGCGTGAGCCATTACTGGCTTCAGTGTCATACACAAAGGGTAAATGCATTTCATTGATTTCACAGGAATAGTGGAAAAATTTCTAGTAGCGACATTATTTTAATTTCGTCATTTTGACGAACTTTTTGGGAAATTTCAACTGAGAGACCAGACAGCCAACGCACTTTGTAACCACTGAATTGTTAAATATATTGAGTTTAATACGAATTGTAATAACAGTCCAAAATGGATAATTGACTGATTTTGGTTTAAAAGCATATATGAACAAATACGGGTTAAAAAAGCATGCCATTACGTAAAAAAATATATTTCCTGGTACGTACATGTATTAAGGGTTTCAAAAACGAAACCAGTAGTTCTCCAACTTCACATACTTCCACGCATAATTTTCAATTTTCGTAACATTTATAATTTTCGAAAATTCAGAGTTAAAGGAAAATCGGACCTGCTCCATTGCTATTAGCCAACTTTGTCCTATCCGAAAAAAATTTGCAGCCGTTTTTGAGAAAAAATTATTTCCCAAAATTCCTTTTCACGAAAAATTACGCGAAAATTACTCTTATTTTGAAAATAATTCGCATGACCTCATCTGAAAACCTAATTTTGAAGAACATAATTTACTCGGAACAAAACTCTCTATAGTGAGTGTTGAAGGCGCCGTAAAATTATTAACTTTTGCAATTTTCAAAATCTCAGACAATTCAACAAAAATAAGACCTAGACCATTTTTATAAGTGGACCTTGCTCTAGCTGCGGGGGAAAATTTAAGAAAATTTTAGACAAAATTCTTGAAAGTTTTTCTTTCTTTAGTCAACTATACTTACCCTCTGTATGTATAGTGGTTAAACACTCTCAGTATTAAAGCCATTAAAATGTTTCACTACATCTTAATAACTAAAAACTTAATTAAAAACTTAATGTTCAGAAATTGATGAGAAAATAAGCAATCGATGCTCAAAAATAGTGAAGAATCAGAGAAAGCGTTTTCAGTGGACAGTGCCAATAATTCTGCTGTGAAATAAATTACAAATGTTCATCGCAAACCTCAAATGAAGAGATGTCAAATATTTGAATGACTGGGCTAAGGGTATATCATGTCTTAATAATTGTTCGTTTAATTAGTTCATAACTATTTCTATACATTTCTTGCAATGATGAGTATTATTTTTATATCTTCTTTTGTTGCTAAATTAGTATTTTAGAATACAATCGAATCTCTTTAAATTAATTTTCTTAGCACAACTTTCATTTCTACCCAACATGAAATCACTTCAGTAAGCATTGATATTGTTTTAAAATATTAACACATTAAATGGCGCTGTTTGCGAACATTGTGCGAAGAAACTTGTACGCCAAAATGTATTCAAAATCAAAGTTTGCATCATCACATCCGTTAATACACTGATGTTTGTGAAAATTGCAACACCAAGAAGCAGACATACTTATTCCACAGATTAGGAATATCACAATATACAAATGATTAGAATTACAGAACTGCACCTGTATTTTGACATTGAGAACTTAGATCGGTGTGAAGCCGCCACACGCTGCCATCAGAGCCTCTAGACGTCGTGGCATGGGTTGAAATGGCTGGATAACACGCCACACGGTTTCTATGAGTGACCACAAAGCATCGGCAGTGGCTGCCGGAGGACCAGAATGAACAACCGAGTTGAGTGAGTTGCCGACCGATCAAATCCCAGGCATGTTCGCAGGGCGCAGTGGTACACGTCGTTCTTCGCAGAAAGCTTGCACCATCCTTGCCACATGAGGTCGGTCATTTTCCTGCGGAAATATGGCATGTGGAGCGGCTTGAAATATGGCATGTGGGACAGTATCTCGGGTTTTAAAACCTTCTTAATATAGCTTTTACTGTTCAGATTGCCCTCAATGCGTATTAGGCGAGATCGCTCATTGTAGCCAATGGCGCCCTGATCCATTATAATTAGCGTTTATCCGCTAAGGCGCGCAACAATGCAAGCTGGCAATTTGCGATCACTACGGTAGCGTTGAACACGTACGCGGCCATCGCTGTACCACAAATTGAAGCGGGACTCGTCCGAAAACACAATTTGCCATTGCCTTGTTAACACGTTGATGTGCCCATTGCTGTCTGAGGCGCAGGTGTTTTCTGGACATACGAAGCCGGCGCCGTGGTATGCGTGCCACCAGTCCAGCCCAGTTACCACACACCAGTTAAACGCTCCAATCTCCAGCCAACACTGTTGTCCATATTTACTAGGCTGTCCGGGTGACGCCGCGTCCATGGCGACGGTGCCGACGTTTCGGTCGCCTTTCTGCAACCTTCCTCAGGGGGTAATGAGGAAGGTCGCAGAATGGCGACCGAAACGTCGGCACCCTCGCCATGGACGCGGCGTCACCCGGACAGTCAAGTAAGTACTGACTCCGGCCGCGGAAGCCTACGCTCTCACTGTCGTCGATGCTGGTCTGTCAGTTACGGCCATGCGGACAATAAGGCGATCATGTCGCCCTGTGGTCACGTCGTGTAGTCCTGAACCCGCTCGTCGTTGTGTAAGACCCTCTTCTATCCGTTGGTTTCACTCAGCATCACTGTCGTAGCAGCGCGACCTGTTCGAGCCGCAATGTCCGAAAAGCGCGCTTTCCAGAGACCGGTCATTCTGCCCCGTTCGAACTCACACAGATGCTGATAGAGCACACTTTGTCGTTGACGATGCAGACGTGCTTGCATTGTTGTTTGAAGTTCTAGGTGTGGCGTGACATTGACTTTGACCTGACCTATCATGTACATATCAATCTGAGTACCCTTTGATGAATATAAGGTGGAAATAACTCATCTTTACGTTTAATTGTATCGATATATATATATATATATATATATATATATATATATATATATATATATATATATATCATTTCATAAACTTCTGTATTCTAGATGTAACACTCCGCGTACCTTCGAAGCTTTCATGACCAAAAAGTGAATAAGTTTCAGATTCTTGGCGGTTAAAGTTTTATGTTTATTTTCAGGCATCATATTCTTCAAAAAAATGTTTTCGAACATAATGGCTCAGATGAACCTCCATACAAGAATATAAAAATTAAAGTGTCACTGATGTTCTCATTTTGAAAAAAAATTAAAAAACTGTTCTCTGGTCCGTATTATCAGCTTGTATTGATAAAAAGATCTACCTTACAATTTTGTTCTGAAAATGAAGATTAGTTTTATTCGCAATACAGAAATAATTTTTTGGTTCAAATTAATTGACAATGACCAAATTTATGAATAAAACATACTTTATTTCATGTCATAAAATGTAAAATAACTGAGAAATCAGTGGTGATACAACAGCACATACTTTATCTTAAAAGAATAACTGTTACGTAATATTATAATGTATTATAGTTGAGTCCTTACGAGCATTTCGCTCATTTCATTCAATCGAGTGCGTTTGCTATCGCGTCCAGCAACGACTTTTTTCACTTAGAGGTCGCCTTCGTTGACCCAACGCGTGCACATGCGAATGTTTACAACCTGCAAGGAATAATTGCTAGGACTGGGATTTGAACTTTGGCACAGAGACTCTGCAATTCACACACTTTATTCATTATATCAGTTATTGGAAATATATTCTTTATATTTCTAATAGTTAAATGACCTGTAAGACGTATCTGGACATTTATTCTTTTCGCAGTCAGGATGACTGATATGTACACCTCTAAAACCACGAATCAAACGTTTTATTTTAATTTTTACGTATAAGCTTTAGCCATACGCCTGGATGTATGTATGGGCCGGCTGAGATGAGAGTGCAACCTCATGTGCCCACGAGGGTCAAAGCGCTGTTCTGAACTTGAGATAAGAGAGTTTGTGGAGGAATCTAGTAATGTTAGTTACGAAGCTGTTACGTATTTCCTTGTAGTGTCTGTGTAGTAGAAGTTGGCACAAGGATGGAACAATGCTCGTGAACCTTTGCTGGCCTCCACCACTTTGTCGCCGCTTGCGACGCTATTGAAGTTCCGAACTAAAAATAATAAACAATATATTGCACCAGTGAGCCGATTAATTATGCCAACTCTTCACACGCGACGAAATTAAAGTTGTACTTCGCTTACTTCTTAGAAAGGAGGCGTGCCACATAATCAGCCACCTTGCCAGTAATGAAAATAGATATATGAGGATTTAATCAGTAGTTAACTGAACACATTCTTAACGAAATTGTATACGACAATTGTATGCTTTCCATGACACTGAGAAAAATTCCCGACGTAAAAAATCATGTGAAAAAATATGTGATGTAAAATAGGACTAGATTTTCAATTGAGTTATCGTAATGTAATCGTTAAACGTTTTTGAATTGCTATGTCAATCAAATGACAATTTGGCAATAAATGCGTTTCAATTTGAACTTCTCAACACATTTGATACGTTTCTGTATTGCTCTCATAAAGAAAATAACATTTAATACTATTTTCTGCGACACTGAAAAAAAAAGTACATTATTTCCGCAGTTATATTGTGAGAATATTAATTGAAGAATCTACACTTTTCATTAAACAGTGTCACAGAGACGAACTCTTTACAAATGCACAATTTTCTACTCTTTCAAACAATGAAGTAGTTTGTTTTTCAGAAATGATTTAAAATATCTGATAGAGACAGGTTTGGTATGAATGGTTTCCTTTAATTCAAATAATAATGCAAATTAATTCAAAATTCCATTATCAGAGTTTCTTATAATAATCTAAACTACAATTACTTACTACAGAAATTCTCACATGCCGTGCGAGACAATTCGTTTTGCAAATGACATAAAACATGCGCCAGGCATTCAACACAAACAAAAAGAAATTCACTTGCTTACACGGTCTAGTAATTTTAATTTCAACTATATGTTTCAAGAATGTTTGCATGTACAATAGTATTTCAAACAAGTTTGCTCAAGAGCTAATTACTTTTGTGAAACTTATACGTCATACATATTCTAAAAAACAAAATGTGCGTTTCAAGGGTGCGTGCATGTAATTTCTCAAACTATTCCATACATGGATAGCGTTTTCCTAAAAATTACGATGTTTTGAGGAATTAATATTAGAGAAGTAGAAAAATAATACTTTTTAAGTTATATTTCCTAAGTTACACTAAAAATGCTTCTACATGTAATACGCTAAGGAAGGATGAAAGTTTTTGTAGGAGTTACAATGCGCTATCGGAACAAACCCCCTGTAAACGTTGTTGGATAGAGTACCAAATGTGCTTAGAGTTAAGATACAATTTAGAATTGTATTTATTGCATATAAAATAATAGCAAGTGAACTTATCATTTCCATCAAAAGAGAAAAGTTTCACATCCTCCGGAGATGTTTCTTGACACGTAACATTAAAAAGAAGACTAATTTGGACCTTGTGGTACATTTTTGGAGCTCCTCAGCGGATCTCCAGCTTACACAATAAATTTCAGAGAAGTGAAAGAATATTACTTCTAATTATACTTTACATGTTACGCCAAATCGATTTCTACATGTAGTATGCTAAGATAGGATTACGGTTTTGTAGGATTTATAAGGTGCTATCGGTAAAGAATCTTATAATCCGCAAACATCAAACTCTAATCACCAGAATCAAAAAAATCATAAGTGCGACAGATTTCTTTTGATCAATCTTTCCCCAATTTATGACATGCGTAACGTTCAACAAATATTGTTTCTACAAAATTTTAATTCAGCTACACTCAAGATCCTTCAAAGAAAAAAATCTGTAGCTCTGTAAATCAACTAATATTTTAACTCCTAAAATATACGAATTTGTATTATTACTTGTATAATATAACTACTAAATTGTATTATTACTTTATGTAATAGACTCTATTTCTTCTATTTATAAATCTTTAAAATTGTGGCCAGTAAGTTTAGTGTAAATAAATAGTTTTGTAAGGCTACTGAACCACTTAACCGTCGCTAATGACCTCAGCTGCTGTTGTGACTCAAAATAAACAAAAGCGAGAAGGATTCTTTAAAACTTTGGTTTCTGATACTTTTCTCAAGATATTAAGTGTTTTGCTACTAACTTACGGTAATCGTAAGAAAAATACATTAATTTCAGCAATCATTAAATCACTATCTATTGATGAGACATTTGCGACAAAAATGAAAAGGAAAAACGAACCAGGTAATGTCATTTATCTTGACTCTAGAATGTACAAAGTACTGCAGTGTAACAAATGATCCAGTTTAATTAAATCATTTATATATTACTACCGAATTTTAATTTGCTAAGCAATTGAACAGCTGCGACGAATATAAACTGTTAGTAAATGATCCTCTTGATAAAGATATTTTCCGCAACATCAATTTGGGAGATTTTACGACATTAAAAATGTGCATTACCTGTTTTCTTGAGAAGCGACTGATTCTTCCCTTTCTTTTTAAATTGACCGTTTACTCGAAGTCATATATTGTGGACTATGAAATTTATTATTACTTCGTTATCCTGTTTAATAGTTTATTGAATTTTGCTTTCCAATGATATAGAATTCATTCATCATTCTCAAAATTTGCTGGTAGGCCTGAGCCCGTTCACAGGCTCTCGCGCTAAGTACATACATACATACATACATCATTCTTAAACTTGGTTTTCTTGAAATTCGAATGTATGGATTATAGAACTGAAGACAATTTGTTGTGGCATACTTAGTTATGCTTTATAACAAATGCTTTATAACAAATACGATTACCAAAACTTTGAGAATTTATATTTTAGTAAATTATAATACTATTTTTAAAGCATAAATACATTCAAAGCAATGACACCTGTATGAAAATATGAGTAAGATGTATTTTATAGAACTAGAGAGTCTTGATCATAAGCCTTTATGAAAAGAAAATTATCAAATCATACAATTACGAGTTAGTCTGCAAGAGTTGTAAATTAAAATATTTCATTTAATTTTGGAAATCACTTTGCAATTCATTAAGTTGGATTATTTGAAGTAATTTTCATTTCGTTTATGAATTATCGAGAAAGTTTAAGTTTACATTTGCTAATCATAAAAGTTGAAACGTACCCTCATCGAACATTAAACTGCGAAAGATTTAGATGGTGGATAAAACTAATTGATATCGCAAAGATCCTTCATCAACAGTACACATGAGTATGACAAATTGGTGAAATCTAATTATTTAGATACTAATTAAAATAACTAAAACCTAGAAAATAAACGCGTATGGCTGCTGTGAAGGAAGAAAAGTACTTCTACTCGAAGAGAAATAAAAAAGTTTCAAATCCACGAAAAGGTTTTGCTTAATTGCATTCATAAGTTTGTGTACATTCATTCACAAGAATTACTTTTCCATGTGTTTACTTGACTTCATTTTTTTTTTTTTTAAAAAAAATGCTTCAAATGAACGATTTGAAGTTTTGGTAAATTAGTGAAATGTTTCTTTACCTTTCACTCGTTCTGCTTCGAAACTCCTGCTGCACAATCACAGACCACGGAGAGCACTAATCACAACTGTATGAAACATTAAAGAACTAATTGTGACATAAAGTTTGGTTTAACAACATCCGTTCGTGAATGTCACACACTGTTCCAAAACACACGCATTTCGCCCTGCCGCGTGAACTGTCATCTCGGAGAAACGGAAAATCGGGAAGAAAGAAAAGAGGGCTGGCCACGACGGGAGAGCGAGTGTCACCCGCCCCTTCGCCCTGTGCCGTGGGCGATCGCGCGGTGGCGGGTGGCGGGCGACAACTGCGGCGGCGGCGGCGCGCGGCCGAGACTCCCGCTCTGAAGCTGCGCATGCGGACTCCCCGCCCGCCCACGCAGTCGCCCGCCCCGCCCCTCACGTACACGCTGGCCTCAACCAGGCCCCCCAACGGCGCGTTACAACGATGCCTTACGCCGCGCACAAGCACGCACAGAAACACTACATTGATCAAATTGCCCATTTCAGGTAGAGATGCGCCACAGTTGCAGGATTGGCCCACAATACAGATTCACACAGATGCAGGGGCCACAGATACATGATGCGTACACATACAGATGCGTACAATACAGATGCGTACATATAGAGATGCCTTACAGATAAGATGACGTACAGATTATACAGATGCGTACTAGATACAGATGCGTACAGATACAGATTGCGTACAGTACAGATGCTACAGTACAGATGCGTACAGAGTACCAGATTCACACAAGATACAGATGCCACACAATACAATGCTACAGATACAGATGCGTACAGATACAGATGCGTACAGATACAGATGCGTACAGATACAGTTGCACACAGTTACAGTTGCA
The DNA here is from genome assembly GCA_017312745.1 of Gryllus bimaculatus. NCBI lineage: Eukaryota > Metazoa > Arthropoda > Insecta > Orthoptera > Gryllidae > Gryllus > Gryllus bimaculatus. The sequence goes on along the minus strand of BOPP01000333.1, from coordinate 764,747 downwards.
CACAGTTACAGATACACATAGTTGCATATCTACTCAGTTTCACATGTGGTTGTGATTTACTCAAATATTCATTCGTAACATTTAAAATTATAAAATTTGTATAAAATTATAAAACAACTAATAATTTAAATAGATCTGAAACACAAAGTGTTACACGTAACATAATTAGATAAATCATTGTTGAAAAGATGTAATCTACATGTACGTGAAATGCACCAAGTACAGGTGATGGCTTACCTGAATTACATATAATACTAGTGGACTCTCCTTGCATCTGTCTCTCCCCTGAGAAAATTCACAATTGCAGGGGCAGAATATGCATCTTAATGATCGTACTTCAGTGTGCAACGGGTTGCGACAAGCGCGGTTACGAAGAGCGCCCTGTTCTGTGCGCTTTAGTCAACATAAAATCATCAACGCGCATCCATGTGCGCGGTCATATGCACATTTCTATCGCACTATGGCTATGTCCCCGGAAATGTAAGCAATAAGTTGACATAGGTTTATCGCATTCGGATGAATGGTAGGGCAGCGCATTAAGGCTGAACTAACAAACAAACAAACAAAGTCTTTTATACATAAGATAGCCAAATAATGTAATGTACCCAATGAGTTCAAACTACCAATGGGCCATGTCAAAAGGAAAAATCTTGATTAAAAAGTGGAAATTGTTACAGTAAATGTATATATTGTTCATTGAATTTGTCCATAGAGTTTTAACAAATACTGTTTTAGATCACCAACAGTTTATTGATGATATTAAATAAAATTATTCTAATGGAAATACCACTCGATATAATCAAAACAGACCTACCAATTTAAACAAAAAATTGTGAAACACACATATATATATATATATATATATATATATATATATATATATATATATATATATATATATATATATTGATATTGGAGCGTGGTTGAGCCATGCTCAGAACCTCACAAACGCCCATGCTGCTTCGGCGATGCCAAGACGTATCCCCGCGCCACTGATGAGGGTCGAAACAGCGCGACCTGTTATCTGCTGCCCGGGGCTCGACCGCCGGACTTGCGGTTCGTGGCAAGCGCGGAGGGGTCAGCCGTTACGTCATGCCACCCCTCCAGGAGAGCCCGGGCAACTGACCACTCAGGCCTTCTTGAAAAGACGTCGGAACGAAGAACGGAAGAAGACGGGGGAACTGTACGCAATCTTTCTTTCACATTCCTTGTTCTATCCAACCCCGTTCTTACACAGTTACATGCACTACACTACCACATCATTCCGGGAGACAGGTCGGGAGTTTAGAGCTTGCCCTGAATGGTGCGGTACCTGGGAGATACCTGGTTGGGGAAAAACCCCGTTGGCCGACGGTAGGTCGGCGCCGGATCTCACCATCCACCAGGGGGAGACCACTGCCCCATCCCGAGGAATTAACATGCACTACACACAAGGGACTAATGATTTTAGCAGTTGAGACTCCCCGAATCATTAATCAATCAATTTTCTCATTCGTGAACAAAACACATCTAGCACAGTATTCAATATATCACGGATTCAATATATCGATCTTTAAAATCGATGTTTTGAAAGCGTCTCCATCGATGACGCATCCCTGCTCGAATGGCGTTGGACAATCACGGGGCGGCTTCGCAGCGCCAACGCCAAGAGGGCTGAGCATGGGCCCCGCGCGCGTGTCTTTAGTGCAAGAGGCGCACAAGGTCTTTCAGTCAACGATTGACCGAGTGCTGTTTCGGGCGCGGCAAGGACTGCCTGGTGTTCCTCCTGCAGCGTCGCAGTTGTCAGAAATGCCAAGCATGGGCCAGCTGACAACCCGCCAACTCTTCTTAAGAAATTAAATCATTTTTTAACAACTACGTTTGAATACTTCACAATATTACCGACGTTCTAGTACACACTATTCCAAAACGGTCTCTTGCGGGCACGCTGGACAGTCGGGCTCGCGGGCGCCCGCTTTTCGTGGAAGCAATATGAGCAGTGCGATGGCTGGCAGAGGAAGCCGCAACCCCACATGTCTCACTCGATACCATGCCTTCGCCGATGCAATTGGAGGTAACAGATTTGCAGAACTCCCTCCTTCTAAAGAACAGACATTTTAATATCCTTAATTTGTTGATATCAGAATTTACAAGAGCAATTCTTCCGCAAGCTTCTTAATAATACAGTTCATTATGGAAGTAAAGTGTTTCCCGGCCGACGCAATGGTAATTACCGTTTTCTTCATACAAACGATTTAACAGTACAAATGCGATGGTGGTGTAATGGTCAGCATAGTTGCCGTCCAAGCAGTTGATCCGGGTTCGATTCCCGGCCGTCGCAAACATTATTAAGTATTTTCCTTAAAATCGGATTTCATTGCATAATATTTGGCCGGGCCGGCTGCTGTCACCGTGCGATGGTGGTGTAATGGTCAGCATAGTTGCCTTCCAAGTAGTTGATCCGGGTTCGGTTCCCTGCCATCGTAATTACGATTATTTCTTAAGAAACGCTATGGGGGAATGCACAGCGGCGCTGGTTCTTAGTAAATGCGATATTGATGTAGTGTTCTGCGTTGTTGCTTTTCAAGCAGTTTATTTGGTTCGTTTCCCTCTCACCGCAAGTGTGATTGCGGGTTTTTTCTTTGAAAACCGTATATAATTTTAAAAGTAAATGATGGACCTTGAAGGTGTAAATTTGTGAACTTGTTCTACGATTTTTTAGTATTAATTTTAAATATTAACTTATTCTTTCTGTAAATGGAGTCACTTTAAGAATGATTTTTTTACAAGTTTCTTTTTTTATGCAATCACCTTAATTAAAGGTTCTGTCTCTTGCCGTAATAATTAGTTCTATTGAACTACGATAGTGCTATAGTTGTCTACGTATTACAAACATTTCGAAGGATTGTCATCGTTAAGATTAACACACACATCAAATGTAGCCGTCTCCTGAATATATTAACACGGGTGCATTTTGAAGAACCTGATGTTGTTCAAACCACAGTAATGTGATGTGTTAGTGATTGTGTAAATATGATGATGAATCCAAGTAACTTTTAATCCAATGTTATCATGTTATTTCTAATATCTTTAGGCATTACGTCACATTTTAATTCTCCCTACACTTTCAAATAGTTTTTAATTATTTCTTCTGCATACCACCTTTGCATCATACCCTTGCATCTGGCCCAGCCCGAACCTCGACTGTGCCATGGTCTCTTCCATCGTCAAAGCCCAGGCCAACGCGATGTTCGCAAACAAGGCAACGCCTCGTTCGGAAGCTCTCCAGTGCTGCGCGTAAAGTGAATGCAAAGATAGAAAGAGCAACGAGAAAGTGGGTGACCACATTTGGATCACTATCATCTGCAGTTCCTTCGTGATCTATAAAAGTGTCTCACTGAAGAATAAAGAGCTAGCTAATAGAATATGCGTATTAGTCATTATCATCTACATGAATTATTGAATAGTATGGTAAGCATCGTGGATAGAGTGAATACTAGAATTCAATACTACTTGTTAATAGATTTATGTAGATCATTTAGAAATTAATTGAAACACAATTGTGATTGCTGATTTTACAATTCGTTAAAATTATGTTATGAGTAAGTAATATAAACATTTTGCACGTGAAATTAGCAAATAAATACCTTATCGTGTAACGTGAGAGGTAGAAATTAAGTAATAAAAATCGATCTCGGGATTTTGACAAAAATTACGTTCTTTTCCTCCTATTTCGTACAAGTAACATAAGAAATTCCATATACGTGTCATTTGGCTGAGATCATCTGCAGCATCATCATTCATTCACTGAACGTCGTTAATTACAACTCCTTTAAATTGGAAAATATGTGTAATCAAAAGGAAGTCAAAGTAAAGTAAAGAAAAGCAAGGAAACAATGAAGAAAAAAGATAGAAAAAGAAAGAAGGAGCAGAAAGAAACAAGGAAAAGCAAAGGAAAGAAAAAAAGATAGAGAAAGAAAAACAAAATGCAACGAAAAAGAAAGAAATGAGAAGAAACGAAAAGATGAAAATGAGTTGCGACAATAATGAGAATTGCTGAAAATGAAATACCAGCTTTACATCCGCAGAATTGACTTCTTCGTAAACAATCACTGCGTATTACTTTTGCTTCAAAGTCGTGTAACTCTGGAATTCGAACAATGTAATGTTTGAACTTAAAAAATATTCGTGTTTCGACAACACGAATCTCCGCGTTTTGTTCGTAATTTAAATCTTTAGAATCCTTAAGTTTCAATACCATTTTATTCCTCCTTCTCTATAATAAACTTTTGGGAATTTCTTTATCTTTAATATACACTAGACATTTCGGCACAATGTGGCGGAATTAAAAACTATTTTCGTAACGTATGCTCACGGTTCATTCACCTCATATGGGTTTTTAATCTTCCATATGCTACTTTTACAAGAATATCTGAAAATATTCAATTATTAAATACAATTTTATTGATAAATAACAATCTTTGGCGAACACTTTCAAGATTTTTCATTCATCATTTGTTTCTCTGTGAATGTGGCAATGTTCAAAGGGTCACGTCATATTGCCATGAAAATCATTATCATATCTCTTCGACTAAACTATGGCTCCTTCAAATAACTGAAACTTAACCTATGGCATATATTTAGTCATATGTTTCTCAGCCCTTAAAGGGCATAATTATCAATGGAATGTTTCAATGAAAAGGAACATTTGAATTTCCCGGCACTGCCTACACTGACGTGTACGGCCGGACTTCATTTGTTCTGAACTACTTTGCCTAAGAAATGTCAGATCGCGTTGAGTGGTGTCTCCTGCATGATACTGTGGTGTAAGCAAACCGAAACGCCAGGGACTGAAGTATTCATTGTTTGACATTCATGACTTTGCGTGTTGAGTGATGACACATGTTGACGTTTGCAATTCACGTTGATCACAAGTGCTTTTGAATGTGTGAAGGGTTGATAAGGTGTATTTATAACATTCGAGCATCTGTAATTTAAAAAAATTGAAAATGGTAGGTGTTATTGTTAAAGAGTGTGGTATTGTTTCATAATTATATATTGTTCTGTAAATTTTAAAACCAAAAACCAAATTATTTGATGATGTCCCTTGATGGATCGTTTACAATGAACTTTTGGGATGTTTGGGTATTGAGAAAATTAATTGGATCAATGGTAAGCATTGTTAGTAGAATGTGCCTAGTGTAATCCAGTGTATTTTTGCTTGTAGTTTGGTTTTAACATGTTCCCGGAGATGCCTCGGCAATTCAATACCCAGTTCAAATGTTACTCAGTTTCTATGCTGCCAGGAAATGAAAGACATGATGTAGAAAGAGGTGGCAAAAGTATGTATACAATACAGATGACATTTTAATTGGATGTAGAAGTAAAGTGTTTGATTGTGATGTTGGAAAAATAACATTCCTGTTTCTTTGTTTATAAAGTTATAATGCCTCCATCTGCCCTGGACCACTTGACTCGACTTAATATTGTGTATCCTATGTTATTTAAACTCACAAACAAGAAAACTAACCGCATCACGCACAGTGGTGTTCTGGAATTTGTGGCTGACGAAGGGAAAGTATATTTACCATACTGGGTAAGAATAGCACTTGGTACAATGTATATCATGTACTCAAGGGTTTTGTATTTACTAAAGATGAAGTTGTCTGTTTTTTAGATGATGCACAACTTGCTACTCGAAGAAGGTGACACCCTACAGATTGAAAGTGTATCGTTACCTGTGGCAACATTTTCACGATTTCAACCTCAGTCAGAGGATTTTCTTGACATTACCAATCCTAAAGCAGTTCTTGAAAATGGGCTACGAAGTTTTGCTTGCCTAACCACAGGAGATGTAATTGCCATAAAATATAATCAGAGAATTTATGAGCTTTGTGTTCTGGAGACAAAACCTGGCCCAGCTGTTAGCATTATTGAATGTGATATGAATGTAAGTTTGTTTTTTTAGGTATTTTTAATTGGGATAAAAGTGTGTCCCTTCTTTAACTTTCTTACATGAACTTTGTTATAGGTGGAATTTGCTCCACCTGTTGGATACAAAGAACCTGAACCAGTTCCAAAACAGGAAGAAGAAATGGCTATAGACCCCACAGATTTGTTACCGGAAACAAAAGGGTTTATTGCTTTTCAGGGTGCAGGAAATAGGTAAGTGTAGTTTGTATTATTTGATCAGAATGAAAAAATAATTCTATCAGTAATTTAAATTTATGTTTTTAACTATATGTGTTGTAGCACTTAATATAATATAAATTCAAAAATGGATTGAAATTTAAAAAGGTTGGCGACTTCATATCGTTCAGTTTACATTTCCTTCATATGTAACAATGACTTATTTTCAGTAGTCAGTTTTTTTTCTATTATTAGTATTATTTTATTTAGAAATAAATTATAATATTAGTATTTTATAGTATTGGTAAATTGTCAAAAATGCAGGGGAAAATCATACTCCCATATTAATAATTCAGTATAATGAATAGCAGAGCCCAATTTAATTTCTACAATACTAATTATAAGTTTTTCATTTAAAATACTTTGTTTATTATTAGTGATGGTGGTTCATGCTGCTCCATGGAATAAATTTTAGGGGGACCTGTTTCAAGAGATCCTCAGGTGGAATTTTGTTAGGTTGCCTCTAATTGCTTCATTCCATGCAGGAATCCAATTTGTTGTAGTTGTTTAGGCACACTGCATTCTTGGAATACAACAGTGTGTGAATTGAATATTAGATTATTCGGCATCCCAGAATTCTTTTAAATTTTATAGTCGGCTATCTGTTGCGTTTCAGCCCAGTTTTTTTTATCAAAAATGTTTTACTAAAAGTAGCCTATATGCTAAGTATAGTTTATTTAAGAGGGTCACAGGCAATGTAAGAAATTGTAAAGAGACTGCCTTGCAAGAATTATTGTAATATTTTGTCCAGAGCTGCCAAACAAAATCAAGAGAGCAGTTAAATAACCTCAATATGTGAAATCCATTTGGTGTATTTTGCAAATTCAATTTCCACATCTATCTATCTAAAATTTCCAAAGCCACTCAAACTGGAAAATTTAATTGCATACCACCAAAACTTCCAATTTGTTCCACCAGATGTCGTTTCAAATAGCACCTTTCATAGTGATGTCATCGGTGTTTAGTGTGTTATTGCTTATGGGTACGTCTTACCTGAAAAAACTTTTTTGGCATAATATTCTTAAATCATTTACAATGTTATGCAAAAAATACCCAAGTTTCCGTTGTGCTCCAGTTGCTCAAGCTCAAGGATATTACCGCGGGAGCATATATTGGTTGTCTTAGTTGTTTGAATTTACAGTTGACTTCCTCTAAAGAAACAATTTGGGATCTCCCAAATTGTTTCTTCCCAATCTTTGTTATTCAATGCTTGGTTTGGCATTCTGCAGTTTACAATTATAATGTTCTTACAAATTTACTCAGAAAGAATTGGATATATGTAATGAAAATAAAAAGACAAAAAAAAAAAAATAGGGAGGCAACTTATCATGTTAGACAAAATTCTCTCCAATACCCCCAGAAAATTAAATGTTTTATTGATTTTTTAAATATTCTAAATAAATTACAAAACTCATAATTTTATGTTTTGAAATATTAATTAAAAGTTCATATTTAATATCAACAAGAACATACAAACAAGAACAAAAACAACAGCACTACAAAATAAAGGTACAGTAAAATACAAACTTGTGCAACTTTACAAACAACAAGTCTTACACATTTGTTACTTTATTACTCAAACAATGTTGATAAAAAAAATTGTTATAAGAGTTTGAAATCTTAAATAGGAATGGGAAATTATCCTTGGATGCTCCATTTATGGATGTACTGAATGTATTTCAATTGGACTCTTTGAATGATGAAAATTAGTATTTTATATCAACAAATTTTTTAAAATAATATTGTCCAATAAAGCCCCAATCCCCTCCAAAAAATCAAAATTACTCAAAAATGACCACTGAATCATGTTCAAAAAATTATTTTTTAATCAACGTTGCACCATATAGAAAGAATGGAATGGATAAAGACAGAATTCTATGATTTGTGATGGTGTACCAACATAAGGGAAAACGAGATATTGGGAATACCCAGGATGTGGTGGTGTTGAAGTCCTAAATGAAGTCAGAACAGGCAATACCTAAAGAAGAAGAATAATTTACTGAGTTAACTCAATTTTTCCTAAAATCCTTATGGTGATTAATTCTTGAGAAATATCATAATTTTCTTCATGATCTTGAAAGGACTTCATGTCCAAGACATGTTATTTCAGCCACATAAATTTGGTTAATTTAATTTTTTATTAGTCTATAAGTCCATTTCTTACAACCATAAAGATCTACAGACATGGCCATTTCTTTGTGAATTTTGTGAATGATTCTTTGTTTGATGAGTCTGTACATGTGTTTAATTTGATTCTTAACATTTTAATTAATGTACACAATTTTTTAACCTAGGTAATTGTAAATGCTGACTTACTCTAACATAAAATAATACTGTAAATTACAGTTATAGCTTTTATGGGGTTAGATGTTTTGAAAGCTATTATCTTCGTTGTCGCAACAGGATGTGGTAAATTATGCATTGTCTCATAAGGGAGGGGATAGAAATTTGGGCTTTATTTATGGAATTGGCTACAACGATAGCAAAGAGCACTGTGTTTGTTTATATAATGAATGTCTTTAGGCCAACAGAGAGGAAATAATGCTCACAAGGCAATATGCCTGGGTTTATAAGCAACTCAAATTTGTTATTTGTGATATTGGCCATATGTCGTTCAATACTATCACCATATAAGCAAAAAATCAATTAAAGAAGAAAATCCTTGTATTGGGATGGGAGTATTTGTACATCATCTATAGCTACAACTTATTTTGCTTTTGCTTTGATTGCTCTGAATGGATGGTGGGCTGATGAAATTATTTAAATAACCCAGACAGTTATATATTTTTTGGACCTCTGGTTGCATTATGTCAATAAATTGGTACAGCGTCACAAAAGGGATTAATAATGAGACAGTTATTATGATCCTATTGCCATTTTTAATTTATCATTATTAATCATTTTGGTGTGTGAAGATTTCAGGCAGGTGTTGGGATTTTTGTCAGTGGTTTAAGTGATATTGTTCTCTAAAGGACTTGATTTAAATCAATTAGACTTTGGTGTTGCCTGTCTAAAATTAGCCTAATCTCTATACCCTTTACTCTTGCTAACCTCCAGAGGTCTGCTTTTTATCTCCCCCCCCCCTTCACTCGATTATTTCCACATGCATGTTGCAACACCATCACAAATTGTAGAGTTCATTCTTCATGTATTCCATTCTTTACAAATGGTTCAATTTTCAGTAAAAAAAAAAATTTTTAACATGATTTTCTTGGGCATTTTTAATTGTTTTTTGCCAGAGGGGGCTTTATTGGACAATATTATTTTAAATAATTTAGTTAATATGAAATAATGATTTTCATCATGCGAATAGTCAAATTGAAATACGTTCAGTACAGCCTTATATGGAGCATCCAAGGATGTGTTTGTTGAGATTAATAATGAGTTTTTAATGAATATTTCTAAACATTACAAGTTTTGAACCCTTTATCCATGTGTAAGCCCCATGTTTCATTTCTACTCTAACCATTGTCCTGTGTGAACCAAGTCTCTCTATCTATCAGTAATCTCATTACATTGTTTGTGCTAGCCAGATGTGTTTCATTTTGCTTATGGACTGTTGATAATTTAATAATTCTATTTCAATTTTATTTTTGTTTACTTATTTATATTATTTAATTTTTATTTGTTTAGCTCCTTTTTTTGTAAGTAGCTTATGTTTTGCTGTTAATTTTGAGCTCTGATAACATTTGCCTCATGATCAAAAAGTATGTTAAGCAGTAAGTTATTAAAGACTCAGAAAACGCTAGTGACTCATTATATTGACTTTATTTTTTTTATAAAAGTTATCAACCTCTCAACCAGCACTGCACTGTAAAGAATAATCAAATGAATTGCAATATGTCCTGATATTCATTTCATTCATAGTCATTTGATCAATTTATTCAATGTTTTGTTGAAGTAAAGCTATAATGTATTGCAAATAACAGATAATAACCATATTTGCAGATGTTTGTATTTTATTTTCATCTTCATGTTTTGAGATTCTTTGGGTGCTTTTGTTTGTATTTTATTTCTACTCTAATAACCATTCTTTATAGATTGGATGGCAAAAAAAGAAAAGACTCTCTCAAAGATGCAGAGAAACCAACACCAGCCGTTCCATACCAAAGAGGCATCCCAAATTATACTTACAAAATTGGTACACTGCATTTCATCAGAAACTCACGGCCACAATCCAAGGAGGTAGATTGCACTTTGCACTTTGCATTTGAAGTAACTTACAATTCAAGAATAACAATGTAATTTAATTGATTGTTTTTGTTTTGTAGAACAAAGAACCTTCTGAAGAATTCAAGGCGTTTGGCGGTGCTGGTCACTCTTTGCGGCAATCAAAGTCAAAGAAGTTTTGAGTGTTGAAATCATTTATTGAACAGTTATTTTGTGATACATTTCCTTCAACTGATTTTCAGATTTTGTATTTATGAAGAAACCTAATACATATAGTTTAGATGAAACTGTATTTATGTTCTGTGGTGTACCTTCATATCCTTCAAGTACACCCTCTCCTCCCCCCAAAAAACCTGGATAAATGTGTTGTTATCCTTGAATTTTTTACATTTGTAAGACCTCTTCTTATTAGAACTTCATTTAATATGCGCTTACCTAAGAAAGAGGTGTAGGTATGTTATTTTATTAAATTCACATAATTTGTGTTATTACTGTCTTAATCTTGACTTTCCAGCTAGACAATACCTGTGCAAAATTTTGAAAAGAAACAACAATATTTGTTGATATGGCCGGCTGATACAGAATAAAAATGGCAAAATGCCAAAAAATCTTCTTTTCAAGTCAAGTACACCAAAAGGCACCTAAATGGATTCTTTTTCACATTCGATCAAAATTCATCTACAGGCTCATGATGGTAGCCTTCAATTAGTGTATCTGTATGTGCAAAACCAATTGTTAATTGTAAGTGTGAGATTTGGTTGTGCCTTGTTTCACAAATGTTTTCTTTCCCATTCTCTACCAGAAAATGAAAGAGAAAGTTACATCATGCTGCAACAAAAAAGCACTGATTTTTTAACAGAAAAACACTTTTAGTAGGTCCTTGATACCAAAAATGTGGAGTTTTCTTGCTCCTTTATATAGAATTTCCTTTTTTTGTATGTATAACATGGTTTTGTGGGTCTTTGAAACTGTTTTTTTTTAACATCTGTCTGTTTGAGACAAACATAAGAGCTTAAACTGTATACAAGGTGCATACTATGTTTTGCAAAATACATGCTTCCCCCGCGATATGAGTGATGTCTCAGTCCCTCAAATTTAAAATCCATTTTGTTTTGTTTTGAGGGGTACTTTCCATTACAAGTCCTCTGGACCATTTTCAAAATTTTATGTATATATGTATGCTTATAAAAATAGCTCAGATCTGATTTTCAGCAAAATCTTTGAATTATTGAAACTTGCAACAAAAAAAAACAAACAAACCAACAGTTCCATTCTGCAACTACTTTATTGAAGCTAAAGATTTTTTTAAATAAAATTCTTCCTCAAACGTAGTTCTTTAATTAATTGCATTTAAATTTTTTTGAAAATATTAGTAGTTTTCTTAAAAGGAAAAGAGATTGCTTAATAATATGGTGATTGTGCAGTGATAAGTTTGAAATTTTTGGCATTTTGACTATTCAGCTTTCAAAAGTTAACATATCGTTTTAAACCTGGTTTCCACGTTGAAAGTTGAAGCTAAAAATGTATTTCTTAATACAGAGTATTCCTTGTTATTAGATTATAAAAGTTTCATGCAAATGTTATTAAAATTCACTAAAAGAAAGCAAAGAAGAATGATGTAAATATTGAACAAAACCACTTCAAATGAACAACTCAGGCTGTTGGATATGTTACTAATGTAATTGAGGCTTCTTCCTTTCATTCAAGCGAACTCAGCTTGTTCACTTTTGGTTTGGACTGGACCAAGAAATCTCTGTCATTTTGTTATCGTGAAATCTTCTAAACAATGGTGCTGATAGATATCACAGACACCTTAGATTATATAGGGGCTGTCCATAAATTACGTAAAGCAAATGTGAAGTATTTTCAATACCGCCTCTCCTCCTAAGCACCCGTATCATGCGCTTCAACCCACATAAAAAATATGTAATGCTTACAACACCCCCTCCCCCCCCCCCGAAAATAAATGATGGCACAGTAAAAGCAATTTGTAGTTATTTTACATGGGTTACATTATTATAGTATGAATATTCAAATGAATGATAGTAACAGTAGAAATTAGTTGATGATGCTGGCTACACCTAACAATAATATTGGGACTAGTTGTCAGTGAAGGAAGAATGCTTGGGCGAGAAATGGTTGATCACAAGTTATGTACATGGTTGTCGTGGATGATAGAGCCAGAGTTTACAGTTCTACCAATTTAAGTGGATTCTAGAATATTCTTTGTATCAGTTTTGAATATTTTTTTCGTAATATTACATATTAAAAATAATGTTGAAAAGTATTTCCCTTTATTGTAACAATTTACAACTTGTAAATTTAGTTTATTTGTTTTTAAAACAAGTTAATTAGTTAATATTTTAATGTTTTAGTTGATGACAAAGAAATAATCATTTCAGCAAATGTTTAAAAGTATAAAAAATTAAATATCAATGTTATATAATATTTAATTAATACCCCCTACCCCTATGTAATGCAGTGTAATGCTGCGTCTGACCCCCTCCCCCCCTCTTCAGCGTTAAGTAATTTATGGATGACCCCATACTCACAACGGCTACAATTTCTGAGTGAGGAAATCGAAAAGGCTACTCAGGAATTCTGTTGAACATTTGTTGCATCTCATAAATGTTATTTGAAGCAAGTATCATTAAAATCAAGAAAATAAGAAAAATGCTTTAAAAGTGACTTATTAGTTGAAATTGAAGAAAAATGCAAAAATCGCCGTATAAAAATGAGTCATTTCATTTTGTCATAACAGAAAATTAATGTTTATACTAAAAGGCATTGTTCTAAAGTAAAAGAAAAAAATTACATTTCATTAAAATCCTCCCCCTAGTTATGACATGTTCAGGTTGCCGCTAGGAACACTTATGAATCTTGACTTTGCCCCAAAGTAGATGCTGCTCAGCATAGTTTCAAGTGAAAGTTTCAGGTAATGTTTATGTTTTATTTAGGCATATTTTCAGGACTGCAGTGGTTGTGGAATTGTTGTATACACAGTGTGCGTATAATACTGTGTTGAAAATTTAATTGTTAGGACTAGATGTAAAACAAAATGAAAAGTAGCATGGGGAGCATAGCACATTTTTGCTGGTGTTTTGCATGCATCTGCAATGTCTGCCAAATTGTTTCAAAGAATGCAACATGAATTCCATCTATGAAGAATGAGATTAGATATTGTTATTGCAATTAATAACCAAGCTGAAAGGTATATTTGAGTTTATTCTTTGTTTGTATCTGTTAAAACTGTCTGTTAAACGTTTTTTTTTAAAGCAAAGTTGCAAGTTTTAATTTTCCTTTATTCTAAAAATAAATAAATTATATAAATGTTGTGTAATTAATTTTGAAGCTGAAATGTGAATGGAAGATGATCACATTTGAAATATTTCAAAATGTCATATGTGTTTGTTCATAAATGAGCTCAAAAATGTGCATTTTCAGAAACACTGAAAGGTTATCTTATAAATAGCTCCAGATATTATCCAAACATTTTCATATGTAAAGAAAGTTTTGCTCTTCTGTTATATTTTGAAAATCTCATATCAGTTTAACTATTAGATGACTGAAAAATAACAAAAAAGGAAAGAATGTAGATGTGATTGTATAAAGATATTTTTTCAATATAAAATTAGGGAAAGAAAACTGAATGATTGTGTTAATTGAGGTAATCTGAATTTTGTGTCAAGTTAATCTTGATAAAATTGTTCATTAAGGAGAGTGAGATTGAAAGATTTGAAAGGAAAAGAAACTTTATTGACATTGTTGCTGTGGCAAAGACTGTGTTGAATGTCATTGAAATAAATAGATTTGGTGTAACAATGTGCATTTGTGGCCGTATATTCATCAGTAAGGTAAATTTTACTTATAAATACTATTATCATTTTTTATTAAATTATTAATTTTTTAAATAATCATTACTAATACTTGTTTCAATAGTCAGCCAACCTTGAAGTTTACAAACTTGGGGCAGGTGCCTTCAACCACGCAGACAGAGAGGCTGCAGATTTGAATCCTTTGCCATGACCAGTACCTGTGTGCAATCTATCTGGATGTGTAATTTAGAAACTGTCTCCATACACCCAGAACAATGGTACATGCATTTAGATCTGTGCTAACATAGGCATACACTCCCTGGCCATATTATTAGACGCACTCCAAATTTTTAACAAAATGTTAAGTTTTGAAGTCTCTCACTGCAGTACATTTCATCTGGCATTGTTGCGAATCAGTGAATGAAAACTAAGCTTCTTTTTCTAATAATTAACACATTATTTGTCATTATGTACCATTATTCTGACACCACATTGTTGCTTAGACACACAAATTACAAGAGTTGAGTAGAACAAGAGGTGACATGAGTAGTGTGTTGTTGCATGAATATAGTTTATTTTCTATTTATTAGTTTGTGAAATAGTTATAGCCGTGTTTATTTAAAAATTGTGAATTGTATACGAAAAACTGATAGTTTTGAATAAAAATAATGGGAAAGGCAAGTAATTTGTCTCCTCGGAAGATTGCAGCAGTGAAAGCTCTTGTCAACATAGAAAATTATTAAAATCGTGAGATATCTCGATTGAAAGTATCCGAGACATCTATTCTGCGAATTAAGAAAAAAATTGTCCTTGGTGAAGAATTATCCTCACGTAGGAAGAACACATGTGGAGAGAAGAGAATATTTTCACCAAGATCTGAGAGATGTTTGTGGAAGATTTACCATGAAAACCGGTTTGCTACTACTAAACAAATTAAATTTAAATTGGAAAGTAGTGGAATCTGTGTATGAAAGGAGCAAGCAAAGGCGTAACACTACTACAATGAATTTTATAAGCTGAGTGACCAGCCCACAAACCCAGATATGAAGCGCGCGCTATGTAAAAATCAACATCTTGCATGGCTAAAAACCTTAAGAAAAAAAATTTGGAATTCATGGAAAATCAGTTAAAACAATTAGTCTTAGTGCTTTTTTTATAATTTATAAAATGGCTACCAAAATTAATCATTTACTTGTATTTCAGGTTTGTTTTAGAGACAAATGCACTTTCAAAATTGTAGCAAACAAAATCAATTTGTGAGAAGGCGCCCTGGTGAAAAGAATCATTCAGATTGTTTCATCCAGACTATGAAACATCCAGCCAAGGCAATGATTTGGTCAGTGATTGGTGGCAAAGGCACGGGGCGTCTGTTCTTGGTTATGGGCATCATGAAACAAGACCAGTACAAGCAAGTATTGGAGGAACAACTGCTGCCTCAACTACAGGAATGGTTCACAAATGAAGAATCATTTGTTTTTATACAAGATGGGGCTCCATGTCATACTGCTCTCACAGTTCGATCATTTTTGTTGGAGAAAAATGTTCCTGTGTTACCATGGCCATGAAATTCACCAGATATGAACCCAATAGAAAATGTTTGGGAGCTCATGAAGAGGGAAATCACAAAGGAAAAAATAACAACAAAAATTCGCCTCCTTGAGAAAATAATTCAAGTCTGGTACCATCATCCAAAGTTGCAAGAAACAGTCCAGGCATGCATTAATAGCATGCCAAAAAGAATTAAAGCTCTAATAGCCGCCAAAGGTGGCCTGACAAAGTATTAAAGATATACATGTGCATGGAGATTTTTTATGAAAATTAGTTTATATATTATACTGAGTCATAATTCTGCATATGATATCTTGTTTGTATCATAAGTATTCAATTATTACTTATGTATTTCGTTAGAAATAAAAAAATACATTTTTTGTCACTAAAACGTGATTTTTATTCAAAATTTAGAGTGCGTCTAATAATATGGCCAGGGACTGTATATGATATGAAACCGAGATGAGTCAGAGGGGTACCTTGGCTTCTTGTTTGAGGAGCACCGAGAATAGTCCATTGGAGAATGATCGTTGCCTTGGGAGGTACTGGTAGACTCGATAGGACTAGCTAGTGCCAGAAATTTTGTGCTATTTTGTTGCACCAATAGTTGGGTATCTTTTAGTTAAAAAGCCACAATCAATAGTTCAGAATTTTTTCAACTAGTTTTCACTGGCCCCTGATAGTTGACCAACTTTTGGAACTTATCTCAGAATTCAGGAGTTCAAGAGGGAGTGACTGCACCCCTCCCTTCCCCCAATAAAAATCAAAATATATTTACACATTTCATTTTGTGGATCTTCAATTTTATATTATAAAATATTTACTTTTTTCTGTATTTTGAGAAGAAATTTAATAATAATTAAGCAAACAATAATTTGATTAAGCTGAGCTAATAATATACATTAATAAGTTAGTGAACTTTAGTTCAGGGTTATAAAATGCATGGGATAATATTCACCGTTACTGGGAATAACCTGTATTAATAAATCATCTTTCAATTATATTGCTTTTAAATGTTATTTACTTAGAAATTGAACAGTTTTGTGCATAAATCATGGGTCATAACTTTTGAATTAACTCTCAAAAAGAGTATTTAGTGGTTGTTGTACACATACAAGTGTATGGTGCTACTGGCATGGTACACATTACACGGCATACAATATATAGTACTCGAATTTCAAAATATAAAACACAATCCAAGCAGCTACATATATTATATTTCTCTGCATATATTAGTAAATTTTGCATTAAATAAATATGGTGAGCAGTTCACATTGTTTAATACAAGCACACTATATATTGCTTTTTTTATAGTTTTATTAAAATTGATATTATTTAAACAAAAATAATTACATTTTTTTCTTCTAAAACTGTAATATTATGTTTTTATAAAAAAGACTTAACTTTAAATGTTATTTTAAAAACCTTTGACATTCTTATATCTGGTTTAAAAAAAATTGAAATGTATAATAACCACGCAAGTAAATGCACAGAACTGTTGCAGCCATTTTCAAAGAGTATTTAAAGACTGGGAAATCATAAAAATTGTTTTTATTTTTTTCATTAAAGCTCAACGATCAAAAAAAATCACAGCAATTTGTGTTTTGAGAGGAACTTATGGGATTTTGTTTCTAGGGTTCTAAGACTGTAAAATTTTTTTCTTTTTAAAAAACTTTTTTTGCATTTAAATTTGATGCTCAGAAAATATCAAAAAATGTTTTTCTGACAGTATAAATTATTCTCCTTCTTTTTTATTTTTTTTTTATTTTTCCCCAATCAGATTAAATGGTGTTAAGTCGACAGGAAAAAACAACACATTTCTAGCTGTAGGGTAGGGTATGGGTGGTGGGATGGGAGCTAAGAAATCATGTCATTTGATTTAGGTGAACTTTTTACCATCTTATGCAGTGGTTCTCTTTAAACCCAATAAATGATTCAAAATCCTGCCTCTGCCTGCATTTATAGCAAAACAAACATTTCAATGTGATTTATTGTTAGAATTAGGGTCACTAGATATTTGGCATCACTGACACCATAAGAGAGCATACTTCAAACTTAACTTCAGACATGCCATAGTAGCTCTAGCTTTTTAAATATTTTCAATATGATAATTTTCACGAAACAAATTCTCACTCACTCTCATTTGTTTATTGTTTCTTTATGTTATATTGATAATTTGTCTAATTTTCAATGACTGTTCATATCATGTTGCACATGTAAACTACACATATTCATTGGGAATTTCCACAAACAACCGTGCAAATAACTATACACTTCTCAAAAAAACGTATCATTCAAAAGAGATGAATTTTCCTGATAGATGATGAAAAGATGTGAAAAGTAAATTAATTTTCTCTGATCCCCAAGCCAACACATACAAAACAAAATAAAAAACAACTCACAAATGAATTTCAAAGCATTCGTGACACAAACATTGGTGATGAAGCTCATTTCATTCTCCAACGGCATTCCAGTCACCCATTGTCACACCAGCAGCAAGCAATAAGTGATATTATAAACTAGTGATACATCACATACTTTCTTGCACTATTTCTAAATTTGTCATTTTTGAATATTCAGAGAAACTTGAAACTTTTGCTAACCTATATGGGAGTTTTAGTTGAAAATAATGGAGACATTTTTAAGAAAAAGTATTTTTCGTGTTACTGTAAATGTGAAATTTGAAGCTCATTTTCACCAAAACTTTGGAGTTTTCAAAAAACTTTAGTCATTTCCACTTACAAAAGCAATCTTATGTGCCAATCACTGGAAATGTGCATATATTATGGCTTGGAAGATATTTAAAAAAATTAGATATGCGTAATTTTTGAAAAAACAAAATAATACAGCAATATGACGTTTATATCATTTTATGCAGTATATTTATAACTATCTCTACCCAAAGATAAAATAAAAACATTTGGAACCGTTTTTGAGACATTCGTGTTTCCGATATTTTTTAATGTTGCTCATATTTCGTGCAATATTGCGATTAAAATTTTCAAAAAAAGTGCCTGCCCTTAATGAAAAAACTAATTAGGAGAAAAAAAATTATTTGAAAGAAAAATCTCTATCTTCAATTTTGTAGTTTTAGGAAGACGCCGAAAATATTTCAACGTTTCGAAAATTCAGAGTTAACAGTGAAAATCGCACCTAAGTCGCATTTATAAGTGCATCTCACTCCATTCTTGCAAGAAATTTAAAGACCAAATTTGAAGAAAATTTTGAAAATGTCCCAGGGGCTTAATGTAATGTACCCCCAAAATTTAAAGTTTTTTTTTTTTTTTCAAAATCTCATTGCTTTGAGTGGAGCCAAATCGAACGGGAAATATTCATTTTGAGAAAATCGTACGAAATGCTTAGGCTCTAGTGTTGTTCACGAACGGACGGGCGTTTTGGAAAACATTAACAACACTTTTTCGGTATCAGGGGAGCGCAAAACATGTATTTCCGTTGAAATCCGTTTTCCGCTGCAATACTAGTTAGTTTTCTGATTTCACAGGCCTTATCTTTCCAACTGTCATTTATAACTGTCCGAAGTATATTTTTTGATATTTTCTCAATTTTTCGTTTATTTAATGATAGAACTAGAATATTACTTTAGGAATATTAAAGAAGAGTAAAAGCTCGTTACTTATAAAAACTTTGGAGCCTTTAAAAAAAATGACATTTAAACGGTGTAAATCCGCATTTTGAAGCTCTTTTTCATAGAAGTCTTTTGAGTTTTTGAAAAACCTTCTGGGAGTAATTTCAGGCACTATTACTCACAAATGCAATAATGTTTCCGAATCGCTGGAAACGTGCTCATAAACGGCGAGAGAGATATTTAAAAGAATACATTTGTGTAATTCTTGAAGAAAAAAAACAAGAGAATGCGTCGAAATGCATTTTCTGTCGCTCGCGAGGCACGAGCGACGCCAGGGGTTGCGGAGCGGCCGCCCTGCCGCTTCCCACAGCCCCCCCCCCGGCAGTGCCACAAGTGCTGGACGTCCCGGACCCGGTGGGGCGAGTGCAACGCCGCGACCCGGTTGCCGACCTTCCCCGGTGCGCCTTTCGCGCGCAAACTCCTGCTCAGCCCCTCTCACAGACGGACTGCTGACTCACAAGCTCTTTGCTGTAAGTACAACAAAGTTAATATAAAAATTAATAATAATGTGAAATAATGCCGTGCTAAAGTCTTGATTCAAGAGTAAAAGAGACTATTATAAACTTAAATAATATTCCAAGATCAGAAGAAGAATCCATTTAATATATGCTAGGTTCAATTTTGTAGTGATGTGAATTTGAAAGTGTATGTGTTGTATGCATTAAGGTTATTCAGTAACTAATAAATGAAGTGGGGTCCCATCAGGAACTACATTGTTTTGGACAAAGGCATCTCGTGTATGATTTATCACGAAGCACACCCGATCCTACGATTTCCTCCTTGTCAATCTAACCCAGAGAGGTTTCGCCCTGAGGATTCTCCACGCTCAACAAGGAACAAAATCAAAATCTTCGACTGTCGTCAGTTAGCTGGAGCCGGTAAGTGCACGGCTGCCCGCGTCTTCAGCCTCGAGCCCAAACGCTAGCTGTACGTTACCGCGAAGGTGAAACGTTACTGTAATGTATATATAATTCTATTGCTACAATTGCTCCAGTGCCCATTGAACGGGCATGCTATTCCTCATGTTCTCAGTAAGGCAATGTCTGTGAACAAGCCTTCACCGAGAACACGCAATAATAAACTACCAACCTGCTTCTCAACTTCGCTGCCAACGACGCCCCCTCAGCTGATGCGCTCTGTACGTCCAGCCTGGAACATCATCAGCTGCCAGATCTACTGGACAACACACATAAGAGGTGTACTTTCTCTTTCAGCTCTACATGGTAATTTTACGTAAATTCCCTGCAGTGTATTCATGTAATTGTGTTTACTATTAATCACATACTTATCAAGCATGGTCTAATTGCCAATCTTTAAATGGTTCTTTCATTATTAAATTCATTTGTCATCTTTCTATTTGAAACTATTCAATCAATTTAATTATACATCTTAATTCCCATTTCTAGTAATTAATTCTGTGTGATGGTGACTATTTCTCATTCTATTAGCTTTACAGCTAGAAACATATTTCATAGGCCGTTCATTTCGTGGTGGTCCTTCAGAGTTATGGAAGGAGTGACGGAAAATTGGTATGTACTGAATTAATCACCTCTCAATCTACAGTTTGCTGGTATAACCACCTCCACCAAATGGCATTTTCTGAAACACGGCACCCATTTTTTTAACGAAAATCTCCATATAGGGGGAGGTTTTACTCTTCAGTTATACTATTAAAGTAAATTTCGGTTCTACAATTAGGAAACCAAAACCTTGAGAAATTTTCAAAAAATGTACTTAGGGCGGCGATAGATGGCAGCTGGCAAGAGGACGACGCAAGACGTGAAAGCTAGCACAGGCCCAAAAAAATTGAAAACTAGTACGAGAAAGTCTGTGCCATTCTGTGTCACCTCTAGTTCAATTTCGCTTTATTTCATAAGTTGCATGATCTAAAACGTCATTAGCAACTACAATTGACAGCAACATAATGAATGAGCCTACTATGTTTCATAAAGGGCAAACGTCTCCTGCAAGAGGGAAAGATCTTGTAAAACTCAAGTAATTCTTTCAGATTTCGTACCACTAACGGAAACCTTCACATTTTGAAATCCTGATCCCATTGCAGGCTTTCGTTGTGCGATTGAACTACTTTTCGGGGAAGTTTTTAGTTTTGTTTTATTTATTGTTGTCAAAACAAACACAAATACTTACAGAAACACAACGTGCATTAGGTTTACAGCTCGCAGATAAAGTGCCGGCACAGCTTGTGAAAGAGTACCCTTCTGAATGGAAGATAGATCCACAGTATCCAGTATCACTGGGTTGTCCTGGGGCCCATTCCATATATCCGGTCGACGATAGAGTATCACCTGCAAAGAAGATCTTAATAAGTGGTGTTTCGATTCTTTTGGATTGATACTGAGATTTTGAAATTGGGTGATATTCTAAAAGCAATGATTACGCATTACGACTTACCGAGCACGGTCACGAAATCAATAGACTGACTGTTGCGGGACTTGAAATATCCTGCGTGTATGGGGTTATTGAAGGAGCCGGGATTGTTTAATAGTGATCCAAGTAAATTAGCTTCTCCCTGAAAATAGAAAGAGATTTCATTTTTGTAAGATGTACACAAAAAAGTACAACTTGTAGTGATTTGATTTATATTTTTGGGAATGTGCAGAGAACAGAATCTATTCCTCCTCCTTGATAGGGTTATTCAACTATTCATATTTTTTAAATGTCTTAACATCATTTTAAGATATAAAATTGAGGCATAAATAGCATTGGAAAAGAAACCTCTGGCTTTAATGTTGGACATGTAGAAGAGCTCTTTAGGTTCGAAAAAAATTTGTGGTTTTCAAAACGCCTGAGATTTAATTAAAAATCAGAACAACATCGTGCACTGTCTTCTATTCGACAAAAAAAATTAAAATGTTCAATAATTTTCGAGAAAAATTTGAACATGTTACAGGAACTTTACATAAATGTCCCAAAAATTGTATTAAAATAACTTCATGGTGTCCGGTTCGGTAGAACGGCACATCTAGATCGTACTTCTGAGGTATTTACCAAGTTTCTGCTCAAAACCTAACCAAAGCCTAAACCAATTCTAGCAAAACAATGATATTATATATTCTAATTTAATTTACATTTGTATTGTCTAATTTTAAAAAAAGACTTCATGTGCCTGAAACAAGTAATGTACTTCAGCTTCCGGGTCAATGACCCCATCTCGTTCAGGTTTTTGTTCAGTTTCCCTGATCCATTGAGCAAATGCTGAGATGGCCCCTTGTTGCAGTTCTGGACATAAATGTATCATCACTATGCTCACGTTTTGTTGAAATCTCCTTTTGTTGGTACTGGTGGTAGTGGTAGGAGTAGAACTGAGGGTGAATGGCTGTTTTGTTGGCAATACGGAGGAATCAAATCTGGAGTTTGTTTGCAGATGCAAATAAGTTTTCTATAACTCGGGAACGAAAATGTTTAGTTTCTACAAACTTCCAGTGATCAATAATGCATGGCTAAAAATTAAATTAGGCTCTGGAAAAATGGAGCTTTGGATTAGCTTGGGAATAGAAGGGTAGATAGAGCTTTAATTTAGGTTCATTGGATGGATGGGTCCCCAAAGAGTAAGAAGTAATATCTGCGAACACAAGTCAGTGTCTTGAAAATAGAGTTTGTGATATCTCTTGTGATAGCTTGCAAATCATAATGATTTTAAAATAGTATTGCTAAATTTCACATTAAACTCATTTACCGTCAAGAATTTTTGTATAATCAGCGACTTGCATACCTTTCATAGATATATGAAAAGTGTAATAAATTGTACAGAGATTTTCTTGTGATCTCCACGTTCACATTAAAGTGCATGTACAGCATCGACTTATAATACGCAATCTAATGCAAGAAAATTCACCAATTTCACAAATGGTTTTGTAAAACATTTATCACGTAAGGTTTGAAATATATTTTTTTAGTCGAAATAAAACACCTATGCTGGGCATGATCACATCGGTTAATGTACGTTTTAAGATCATGCTTTATACGAAATAAAAATAAATTAAAAATCGAATACCCATATCCGTGCAAAAATACAAAAAAAATTGATAAAATCGCGCCGTTTTGTATTTCCACTCGAGCCTTTCTAACTCAAACCTCACCCACTTCGACCACAGGCACGCACTGTTTCGGTTATCTGACGCCGCATTGACAACTGGCGATTACGAAGCGTCTTTGTACATTCTATTCAAGACAAAATTAAACACGTTTGGGATTCTCGTTTGATTCAACAACGCACTAGGAAACCAGACCGTTTTGTTTGCACCTCGGAAGTATCTTGATGGTTTTGCCTTCAGAAGTCTTCAATTTCTAGGACTAGAGAGCCTCGGGATTGGACGTCTCAGATCAAAATATTGAACTTAACGGCCTAGTTACAAAAATAACTATTATTCACTCGCTCCTATTCGTCGCGTTGGTGTTTGAACTTTCTCATTCGGGAATAAAATAATATTTTTCTCTCTTGTATTCTGAATGACTAATGAACAATCCAGCGCTTGCGATAAAGCAAATGCCAAGAATATGCAAGTAAAATTTACTTGCCAGGGTGCTCACATCGCAATTGTTCTAACAGCTTCAGCCATCGTGGTCTTCGTAGCAATGTTAAGTCTCAGTTTATCACCGTCGAGGCTTTTATAGCGTCCGTGTATGCGCACGTTAAGTTTACGAGGTCTGATGTTTACGCACTATGCACTTGACACATGTGACAAAGATATAATTTCAGAAAAACATCAAACATACTTGTTGAAGCAGAAATGGTGCGCAGGAGGTAAAAAGTGAAGTGGTCAATGACAGGCTCCTTTGAATGCCTACCATGGGTTTTCAAGTAGAGTAAGCGTGATTTTTATGGTTTACAATAATTATGACCTGTGTTGTTATTCCAGTGTAATTAAATATTTGGCTGTGAATTGATTTACATGGACATTTAAATATAATAGATCATTAATGACCGGATTCTCGTGTAACTACATCTTTTCTTTGCTAACTGAAAACTGACGAAACCTTGAATCATGAAACTCGTTATTTGAGGACTTGTTTTATTGTGCACGAAATTGTACATATTTTGAGGGTTACTGCACGAAATTGCACGTTTTGGGTAATGTTGCGTAAGAATTGCAGATTTTGAGGGTTTAATTTGTAAGATTCATAGCTTTATTGAATAAAATATAATTATTTTATTATCAACTCGTAATAATAGTGGTGCTGTAGAATGGCAAAAACTTCCCTGCATTAGTTTTCTATTTCCTTTGGTCTCGGTCAGCTATACGAACTTGCGACATACTCTTACCAACAGCCACATATCTACGCCCAAAGCACATTTTTTGGAAAGTTTAATAATTTTTAGGTTTTATAATAGAACAGAAATATTATTTTAAAAACATCAAAGAACAGTAAAACCTCATCCTAAATGGCAAAATTCCTTCGAAAAATTTGGAGCCGTGTTTAAGAAAATGACGCTTAAGCACTACTGTAAATTGAAATGATTTGAGTTTTCGAGAAACTTCATTAGAAATCATTTGAAGCACATTAATTCACAAATTCTATGGTGTGTACAAATTTCTGTAAATGTGTATGTTGATGGCGTGAAAGATTTTTCAGTGTAATTTTTTAAAACAAAAAAAAATGATGAACTTTATGTCATATTGAAAAGTGCAATTAACACTAGCCGTTCGAAAAGTTTAAAGAAAAAAATTGGAGCCATTTTTGAGAATATGACTTTTGAGTGTTTTTAAAGTTGCGGAATTTTGAGCCAGTTTTCACAAAAAACGGTTGTGTTTTCGAGAATCTCTATAGGGCTAATTTTAAAGCATATGTAATCATAAATATAATAATGTGAACAAATTGTCGCTTCTATAAATATTAACGATGCGAGATACTAGTCAAAAAATTTACATATTTGTAATTTTTGAAAAATCAAAGTATATAGCAATTTGGCTTTATGTTATCTTATAGAGTGCATTTTGCACTATCCCTACCAAAAGTTGAAACATAAAAATTGGAATCGTTTTTGAGAAAATGTTGTTTTTGTAATTTTTAAAATTGCACATATTGCTTGCAATATTACACCGAAACAATTGACTTTTTTTTAATATACATGAACTTAATGAAAGAAGTCAATATGGAGAACAAATTGTATTTGAAGGTAAAATCTCCACCTTCAATTTTCTAGTTGTGGGAAGACCCCCGAAAAATTTGGAAATTTTCGAATTTCAGAGTAAACACTGAAAATCGAACCTCTATAAGTGTATTTTACTGTATTTTTATAAGAAAGTTAAAGAAAATATTAGAGCTATTTTTGAGAAACTTTTTAGGGGAGCTTCATGTAGAGTACCCCCAAATTGTGAAGAAAGGTTTTCCCAATATCAGCGCCTCGAGTCCAGCCAGGTCGACCGGGAAATATCCATTTTGGAAAATCCTACGTGTGGTTGAGGCGTTTGTGATGTTCACAGACGGACAGATGTACTCCGTATATAAGTACGTATGTGGGGAAGTAAAAAACTGTTTCAAAACGTTGTGTTTCAACACATGCGCCACACAACACATGCAACACGAGACGCGAGATGTGGCGGATTAATGCCTGTTTTCCAGAGCTCTATTTGAGATACGCAGGAGCGTCTCTGTTAGTACTATTTGGTCCAACGGATCGACCTGCATCGAAACTGTTCCAAATGACCTATCCAGGAAATGCAAATATACTTTCCTAAAGATATGGTAGAACATATTGAAAGTTGTTTGTGTTACGATAAACGCAACGAAATGATGTGAAATTAATTAAGCCATCATTATTTCCAAGCGTTATCTGTTTTTGAATCCAATTGCAACACTAGCGCCTCCGTACTCAGTGGCGGGTTCTAGCAACTTCTGCTCAGTTGCCATCAACCCGGCGTGAAGGCCTGGGGATGTTGCAGGCTCCCGCCTCCTACCTCGTTCACCTCTGTCGGTGACATCAGCTTCGGTCTCTTTGCTATTGGATCAGAACTTACATTGAAAGTGAACGCTGAAGAAAAGTAATTCAAAGCCGTAAGTAATGCGTAAAATAGTTTGATATTATATGGATTTATTTGTGTTTCAAGAAAAATTCATATTAAATGTTAGGCAAACAGGTGCTTATGATGCGCACAAATTTGCAGTTCCTCAGGAGAGCGTTTAGAAAACAATATTCGAAATGTAATTTTATCTACTTCAATTGTCTTAAGTCAAACTTTACGTATCAGAGATCAGTGTATAATAAGCTATGGCTCACTCGTAGAAACAATTTATTTCATAATACTTATTATTTGAACTTAGAAATTACATGTATATTGATTTCTAGTAGTATCAGAAATTATAAACATTGTGAACAATATTCGTGTAGTAGTTTGATAATTCAAGATCTTGTAATGAAATGTCTGAAGATACTTATTTCTAAAATAAGAATTACAATTTTTGTTTCGTTTTCAAAAATTGTGTAATGAAACTGCATTATTTTACCTGCAAAAGAGATTTAATTATATATTTATGAATATTTTGAAGAGGGCAAGAATAGTATTTCTACCACTTAATCTGAAATTGCATGCAGTGTTGGAAATTTTTCGAGCAGTGATAACCACTTGACGTAGAATCCCTAATGTTTTAGCAAATGCTATTACGTGTTCGCATTCAAACGTTTTACCTGTGGATATACAATGCAGTATTAAGAAGTTTTATTGATTTGAAAAATAAATTTCGTTGGCATTGTGTAGTAAGTATATGACAATTGGGGTTAATGCTGAAAACTAACCATGAGCGGCCATGGATTCCAGCGTTGAAACATTTTAACGTTTGCAACATAACGATTAAATTAGTTCCTCCCAATTAGGAAATTTAATATTTCACCAGTTGAATGGAACGAAGGAAATGTATAGTATTTTTTAGAGCAGTTCTCTGTATCATGTTGCACTTGTATAGTGCTGCCCTTGGCAACGAATGGTCTTCGAAACTGGCTGTTTAAGTTTCTCAAGTATTCAGTTTAATATCGATGCTGATAACATGCATGAATCAATTAAAATTGGAAAAATATCACCTACATGTTAAACAATACATTGAAATGATTTTGAAATAAAATCTACGCAATATTCCATATGTACAGCATCCCGGCGCTTTGGCTTTGGCATTGAATTAGCCATTGGAGGCTGTGCTTCTACGGAGCGCAATGCAGCTGCAATATGTTATTACCATAGTGTTTAGATCAATCAACATTTAACATTGTATGGTTTGAAGTGATGACTTTATTGATAAAATGGAAATATTTTTTTCTTCCAACTCCTGTTTTTACACGAGAGTAGCAATTAGCACATTGAGATTAAAAATTACATGCGAGTGTATTAAATGTTGATAGATTATTAATATTGATACCAGATACTAAACATTTATATAGTTAAAAAACGTAGGAATTATTATTGGAACACATAATGAGAATGTTTTACGAGATGGCTTCTATACTTTTGGTCACAGAGAAAAAACGCTAAGGTCGTTTGTAGTAGAATCTCCTGTGGATACGTCCTACTATGAAGGATTGGTGAGTTTAATATTGATGTAAGGCACTTGTCATTGCATACACGAGCAATTAAATGTGTAATGTGTGAAGAACAGTGAATCGTACATCTTAAATCCGACCATAGGCATATTTGAAATTTTCAGGTCTCTGCTTTTTTGACATACAGGAACCCCCTACTTTAGCCACAGCAAATGTTTTCGAAACTGTTTGAGGAATCGAGATGCGTTTTGCCCCAAGTTGTTGTAGATGGAGAAACAATTTTTTGCTAACTTTTTCAACTTTTGAGATATTAGCACTTCGATTGTGAATCTGGAAGTATATTTTTACTCTCATTCTAAAGAACTAGAAGACGTGAATATATTATTATTATTATTATTATTATTATTATTATTATTATTATTAGGAAAAAACTGAAAAAAATAATTTTTCCAGATGCCACAATTTCTGCCCCTTTTACGAAGGTGAAAAATTGTCCTTCGCCGGCGCTCCGCTCTTGATAAATCGAAATAGAAACGTAATTTTCAATGTCACAATATTAGTGTTGCTGTACTGTATTGATTTCCTACGCATATATTCATTTTTTCTGTACTGTTTTCATTCATAGTGAACTAATTCTTTATAAATAACTCGAGCCACAAGAGAATAAAGTTTGTGTTCCTATTCCCTAATGAAATGAATTTATTGGCCAATAAATTAAGATAAAAAATTGAACAATTCACAATTACCTTCGGCACTCCTGTATGAATTAGAATTAGATGTAGTGTGTCGTCAGATCATTCCGTTATTTGCCGCTTTTCTACGTTCTTTTTAAAAAAAGATTAATCTTTTATTTTCTACTGAAATAGATCTTAAGTTAGCATAAGTGTTGTCTGCAATTCTATCCATTTCCAGTATTTCTTTAGAATTAGAAATGGGCGAAGTTGTGTCTGCTTCATAAAAATAACTATAATTATCCTAATAAATTTATAAGGGAACCTACATGAGCTAAGGCAATCGTTCAAATAATAGTTAACAAAAACCCTACAGACATGAAATTGTAATAGATTTAGGATGCAGGTCCTGATGCGCTATTTCTTATTATTATAAGATAATGCGAACACTAACGCAAATAATACACGTACGAGTAGATTTCATTAATTACATTGTTGAATGGAATACAAATTATTTTCCATGCCACTGCAAAAATTAATTTTGTTTTGCTTCAAACCAAATTAGAAACAATTGAACGTTTACGCGTGGCGTGGAAAAAAATTCTGAGAATTGTAGTAAGCACATTGTACGTTTTCTTTTCAAAATATAACTGTATAATGTTTCTATCATTGTATTTCTCTTTGAATACTTGAGTGATGGTAGAATAAAATATAAAATATTAATGCCATTCAAAACAGTTGTCGGTATATCAAAAATTATAAATGTTAGTCTAGGAAACGAAATGTTAATTTCCTCCATGAACAACAACTTGGCGCAAACAGCATCCCGATACCGGAGGCCGCTTAGAATATTTAAGCTCTGGCTAACATAGGTAGTCTCTCCTGCGCATGAATTGGAAAGGTCATTATATTCGATTGGCTCAAATATTTGTCAACGCAGACACGGACGACTGAAGGGTACGGAAAGCGCTGAGAAGTAAGCGCAATTGTATGTGTGTGTGTAGTTATGCAATGTATGTGCGTTTGAGCAGGACAAAAACGCCCTCTGTTCCGTTCGTTCTCGGCGGCGAGATTGGACGCGCCGCTACTGCTGTGAACGAGAAGGCCAGTTCCGGAACTGCCATTATCGAGAACAAACGATATCGAAACATGGCCTGTTATCGGGGGGGGGGGGCGCCGACACCGTCGAATGAATGCTGGAGACGCCACCGAATATCTCGCATTGCGCTTTTTCCAAATTTTGCCAAATTTGTATGTTGACCAATGCATAAGCAATCTAGGGGATGGGTGCCTGAAGTTTCTGTGCCCTAGGAATTTGGCACTTATGCAAAAATAATGAAAAAAAAAAACAAACAAACAATTCCGGTGAATATTTATTTTGCCTGTTTTCATGTAAATGTAGTTTCAGGTATATTTAATTTTCTAAGCCGTTTTTCTTGGAATATATTTTTATTTTCTTCAAGCCTTGGTTAAACATTTGTTTAAATAATTTTCACTTTCACTAATCCCAGTCGTTCGGCACCGAACCTGTATTTTTGTCTAGATCTTGAATGAAGATGTCATTTGTTTTTGAAGTTTACATTCTATATCTTTAAATACCAAAAGCTCGCTATTCTCTCAATTCTTCACACAAAGAAAAGCGATGGGCCATGGGTGACTGACGAGCCATGGTTGAGCTCTGGGCTCAGATTCGCAATGCAAACATCACTCGCGTCTCCGGGGCAAGCCGATCGCGCAGGCTTCCGACGTTGATGTCTCACCGTCCCAATGTTCTTCAAGGAGATATGGGAAATGGAGGGAGACAATTGAGAGAATTACGTGTAGGTCTCTTTCGTATGCCCGTGATAGAATTAAATACCATTAAAACACTATTTTTGTTATTTCTAGGCTTATACAAAATTAGTATTACACATTTTTCTATTGCCCTAAAATGTTATAAATTTATTAATGAATAGTGAATTATGCATTTTGAATTATTAAAAACTCTACCCGCGTGTGGCAAAAGGGCAAGGAATACGCGGATAGGCCATGGCGGCTAATATCAACCGTGCCACCATAAATTGTGCCCTGTGACGAAAAGACGTTTTCACGGAGGGAAGAACAGTACCCATCTCAATCTTGTTTAGCATTTAAGTTTTTAATATATAATGATGAAATTAATAGCAAATGTTAATTGTGTTTTGCCTTGCATTCAAATTTGTAAGAAACTTAAATAACATTACAATAGAAACGTTACAAATAAATGAATTATTTTCCACCTGATGCATATATTTGTGCTTTGATATGCAATTGTGGAATGTAAATATTTTGCCTTGTTTAGTATTTTCTTTGTTTTCTTGCAAATAAACTGCAGGCCCCTTTACATTATTAGAGATTCCAATTAATAACCTTGATTTCAATATTATGTAATAATTCTCAATGTAAAAAGAGTTAATGAAAATTATTTTAATATTTTATTTTATTGATATAGCTGAAACGTTGATTTTAAATTACTTTTCACGATATTTTTGCCTTTAATTATTTCAAAAATAGAATGGTTTTGTTTTGTCTCTAAAATTATGTCCCATTAATCGATTGATTGATACTTTTCAACCACTTAATAGCTTAATTGAAACTGTATGCCTTGCTATTGTAATTAATGAATTACAATTAATTGAAAAAGTTTTGCGTCATCAAGTCCCGTAGTTGCGTTGGGAGCCGATCTCGGAACCTGAGCGGAGCGCTTGGCGCGGCGGCGGCCTCCCCCGGGGGGATCAGCCGCGAGGGCAGCGGTTCCGCGTCTCGAGAGGCCGAAGGAGAGAGCCAACAGGCAAACGGGATGCGCCTCCCAGACTGCGAGAGCAAAGGCAGCGCAACCGGTCGGTAATAGAATGCGTTTGACCCGAAACTAATGGGCGTGTTTGTATGGTGCAATAAATACTGAGTGAATACATTCTTTAGAATTTAGAAGTACAACACAATTAAATCAACTAAAAGTTTTTTTTGAATTTTCCAGCCTAAATCTGTACAATTCATGTGGCACCTCAGACTGGTTTGAATATAATCTCTAGCGAACATACACACCGCACAAGAACATGAGAAATCCTCATTCGCTAGGCTCAAGCATTTGTCAAAGCAAACACAGACGACTGAAGAGCAAGGAAAACTCTGACAAGTCGGCGTAGATGTATGTATGTATGCATACATGCATGCATGTATGGGAGTATTTTTCAATGTGTCTTTACATATATGTATTACGTACATTATTTGAATACATTCGTCAGAATTAAATATAAACACTACTATTAATTCAAGTGGCAATTTTTTTCATACATTTTCTGTACAATTCAGAGGGTATCACAGACAGCTTTTAATATATTAGGTTTGGCGAACATAGGTAGCCCCTCCTGCACATGAACTACAGGAAACATCACATTCGATTGGCTCAAGTGCTTGTCATAGCCAAAACGGACGACTGAAGAGCAAGGAAAATTGTGACAAGGCAGCAAATACGTATGTGTGTAATTATCCAATGTACGAGTATATGCGTGTTTGTATGCAGCAATAAATACTGAGTGAATTCATTCAGAATTTAGAAATATAACGTGATTATTTCAAGTGAGAATGTTTTTTTCTGAATTTCTAGTTGAATGCTGTACAACTTGCGAGGTACCTCAGAATGCTTTCAACATAAGCTCTGGCGAACATAGGTGTTTTTTCCTCCGCACGAACTGGAGGAAGCATCACATCTGATTAGTTCAAGTAATTGTCAACGCAGACACGAATGACTGAAGCGCAAGGAGAACGCTGTCAAGACCTGTGCATATAAGTATATTATATGCATTTATGTATGCATGTAAGTGAGTATTTTGCTATGCGTGTTCAGTATATTAAGTCAATACATTCTTTAGAAATTAGAAATATAACACTACATTTAATTCAAGTGAGAATGTTTTCTAATGTATTTTCCAGGCTAATTCTGCACAATTCAATACCTCAGACCGCATTCAATGCGTTAGCTCTGGCGAACATATCCTTCCTAAACATGAACTAGAGGAATCATCACATTCGATTGGCTGAAGTAATTGTCAACGCAGACATGAACCACTGAAGGACAAAGAAAACGATGACATGTCAGAGTAAATGTATGTATACCTTTTTTACGAGGGCTGGGGAAAGTCATCCAAGACACTGCGCAGCGTGTGGGATTCACAGCTAGTCGGTGCCTTGCGCACTAAAACCCCCTCATGCCTCCGATTCCGTTCCCGCGGAACCGCCGTCAGACAGTGTACCACGGGAAGAGCAGTAGGTGTCTACCGCACTTCAATTCTCTTGGGACACCAGCATCCTAGTGACATTGGTATCAGGAGTCATTATCAGCAGGAGGTGTCGGTGGACTTCTTACCTCTCCTGAAGGAAGCGCGGACAGCGAAAGAATGCTGCACATCTCCAACCAAAGGGTCACGGGTTGGGCATGAGGAGTCATCGTCCAACCGGAAACGGAGTTGATATGCACGGAGTCACCCATGCCCCTTAACAACTGGGGTAAATAACGATCCACACCTTCGTGCTTCCTTTGCGTCCACATCGTTACGTCTGGAACGAAACGAAATGTCCATCCCACACCAGTGGATGATAAAACCGCTCGCCGTTGTCACTATGCCATTGTCACGCCCCTCTTCATTTGATGACGCTCCCAATTTTCTCGCGCACAGTCTCGCTGAGGTCTTACGCCACCTCGCAATGATTAAGGTTGAGCTCGACACTTATGATTCTTCCAACTCCGTTTCGCCTTCCGGAAAGCCTTTTTGTAATAGGGACACTTACAGCTACCAGTTGCATGCGTCTCTCTTTTTCCTTGACAGAGGCAACAATTAGGGGGTCTAATGCAGGTCCCGACAAAAAACCTTTGCTCACCGCATTGATGGCAACTCTTGGACTTACTAGGCCCTTGTAGCATATTACAGTACCATAGTGTTTAATAATTACCATTATATATTTTTTTTATTTTTTTGTTTACAAACGCTATCAGCAACGTATTATTTATTAACTTTTAAATATTTTACTTATTTTACTCGAATTGTGCTTATTTTTCACACCAAATGTTCTACGATTTAAAATGAATTTTACCAAAAATAATTCGGAGAGAAATTGTGTTATAATATTATTACCTAACCATCACTACGTATGATGCGTAGTGAGTGTGTTTATTAACTTTCGTATTAATCTCATGAAGCATCTGTTGTGTACTTTCCAAAATGGGTTATGTGGTGTAGGAAATTTGTTGGTTCATCATCAATGCGTTTAATATTACAATTTGTATTATTAAATATCTATATGCACAATCAATTGAATAATTTCATTTGGAAAAACCGTCTTTTAAGTGGAAATAAATGAAATTATGATGGTGCGACTATGTAATGTATCGTATGAGGACTAGTACACTTCTGTTCGTTTCTTTACAAAACAGTCGATCATCTTCTGGAAATGATGTGTACTGGCAATTAACATTTGCAAAAAAATGGGGCACATATATGTAAATATCATACCTTAAAAACGAATTAAAATAAGGAGATTGAGTTGACTTTGCGATTGATGCATTTTAATGTTGCGTTTGTTCTACACTTCTAGGTCGTTAGTATTTAAAATGTGTGTTGAACCGTTTCTTGACCAATGTACCACTGAGGTATGTTGCTACGTTGGTATCCAACATGTTGAAAACTCAAGTATGTACTTGTTTGTTGTAATGTACTTGTTACAATGAGGCAACATGTTTTGTTTGTAGTATGTCCTCGGTTCTTGTTTCTTTATGGACTTGTACATACAACGTCGCGCAATACAACTTTGAGAGGTTTACTATTTATATTTGTGTCACGAACATCAGTCATTTATCTTTTAACTTTTCAAGAAATATTACTCTTTTACTGCCCTACAGAATTGTTGTAAAGATAACCTGAATCCGTTGCTATATCATATGGTGTATGATGTGAATAGTGAAAATGCCCTCACCTTTAAGATGCCACATCTCTTTAAGAATAATTGTTTCCGGAATGTGCATCGTGGCCTTCGTGTTGAGCGCACTGGACACAGGCGTGTTATTTATTACGATTTGTCAAATCAGTGAACCAAATGTTGAATAGTGTGTTAAACCTTTTCACCTACTGCTCTCGTGGCTCTGTGGCGAAGTCGCTTGCCTTTCACCACTGAGGTTCGATTCCCATAGTATCCCCGTAGAACCGCAGTGAAATTTGTCACGACAAATCACGACATGTTTCACAGGGGCTAGTCAACAGGGGTTGGACTAGCCCCTGTGAAGTGTCCTAAACCCTACTAATCCTAATTCTAACCTAATTTTACTTCCTATTTCTAACTAATCTACTACTAATCCTAACTCCAACCTAAACCCTACTAATCCTACCCCTACCCCAATCCTAATTCCTTCCCAATTCAGGCCACTGAGAAGAGACGCAGGGGCGCGTAGTAGAAGGCGCGTACGCGGAGATGCTACTTGGCGGTCCTCTTGACAACTGACTACGACGAGGCGTGACGGATAAGACCTACTGTTAACGGAGGATTACTCCCGCGCTGTTGTGAGCTGTTGAGCGCAAAGCGCTCAACGCCTCCCGGGGCTTGAAGGCGCGTTGCGTCAATTGAAGACGCATCAAATTAAAAAACAAAAATAAAATAAACCACCTGTGCCATGCTTGTTGTTTAAAAGAATACAGAATCCTATTTACGAACACGATTGTGTAGATCTGTATAATGATTAAATGAAATGATTACGACATTTGGCTTGCCCTGCGTGTACATGCGTGGAGAACTCTTTACTATACAACGAAGCGATTTACTTTCCAACATTTTGTTCAATGTGTTCATATTTATATTGAATATTGATGATTGAAAACGATACTTTTTTGAACAAGTATTTGTTTCAGGCCGAGATTTCATATTGAACAGTCGAAAGAAACATGGCAGCCAATGGAACTAGCATCACAAGGCCTGAAGATTTTTTTTTCAAAACTCAAGAAATAAATTATGCCGTAATAAATTTGAACAAACTGTTTTCTTTGTAACGATGCCTATTGAACATAAATAAGAGGTAAAAGAATAAAATGCCTAGGAGATTAGTGTTAGTTTCTTAAATGTAGTAAACCGTATTTTGTGAATATGTGCCAGGGGCCCTGCTAATAAGAAATAGATAATGGAAAGCTGCATTGGAGTATGTATGTAGCCTAGTAACAAATGTAATTTGTATATATTGGCAGAATAAAATGTAGTTTTTTTGTGTTTATTTACTCATAACACAACAAACGAAGAAATAAAACGACAAAAATAAAACAAAGATAGTCGTCGATGCCCCAAAAGGGTTGTCATGTTTCGCGCATGTGAACTCTTAATTCCTACATCCTTGCCTTGAAAAAATTCAGTTAAATACTGAAAAACAGATTTTTTGCTTCCTTTTAATACTTTGCATTGAAAAAAAATTGATAGTACTAAGCAAAGAAAGTTTCTTACCTCTCGCAGCAGTAAAATAAAATGGTAAATTCCAATAAATCCAAAGGATGGATTTTATCTGGGTTTTGATTGCAATTAACAGGCAAGTAATTACTACTTTGGTTTCCTATCAATTTTCATTTTAATGATACACTTCATAAAAATGAAAATTCCCGTTTCTTTTTGAACACACCTCGTACACATGTATTAAGACTTGCTATACTTAAATGTAAACTTAAATACTGTTGCAAGGAGGGGAGGAATTTTCGTTAAGGGGTTCTCGGTCAGCAAATTGTTTTAGGATTATGTGGTAAGGATAGTTGGTTTTTTATTCATGTTTGGGACATGGGGTTTTTGGCCAGTTTGAAGGGTGAAAGGGTTGGGGTTTGAGGTAGGTTAAAATAAAAGTTGGAGACCAGATACGTGTTGTGTTCTATGGATTCCAGGCCAAATCCTTTATGGGGTTGATTGTTGGTTATATACCAAGCGGTATGGGCAACTATTCTTAAGAATTTATGTTGCAGGACTTGTAGTTTGTGAATGTTAGTTTTGGCAGAGTTGATCCAAATTGGGTACGCATATAGCATTAGCGGTCTTACGATTGTTTTCTAAATTGCTATGGCTGATTTTATAGGATATTGGACTGTTTCTGTAGATTAAAGTCGTAGTTGGGACAGTTTTATTTTGACTTGGGTCGCCTTGGCATTTAGTATGTTTTCCCCAATTTAACTTCGTATCTAGGTATAAACCTAAGTATTTAATAGGTTTATTAGGGGTTACCAATCTATTGTATTGTTATTTAGCGAGAGGAGGAGAGTAAGGTTTTAATGTAAATATTTTTGCGGCGGTTTTGAAAGGGTTTAATTGAATTTTAAGTTTGGCGGTACAACTGTCTATCATATTTAAATAAAGTTGGATAAGAGTTCTCAACTCGCGGAGGTCTGTACCGGAGGTAAATATGAACGTGTCGTCAGTAAATTGCGCAATTGAAATTTTATTTAGTGTGGGTATATTAGCAACATAAAGGTTGAATAGAGTGGGTGATAACTGCGAGCCTTGTGGAATTCCTGCATTTATGATTCTAGTGTTAGATAAATGGTTGTTGACTATGACTCAGAAGGATCTATTGTTTAAGAAACTTATTAGTATTGTAACGTTTCTCCGTGGTGAATTAAAACCAACACTCAGGTAATATTTAACAAAGAAGTTTATTCGTAATCAAAGCTTCTTAATGCTACACTAAAATAGTAGATCTATATAATTGTTTATTATAATTTTGTAGATCATAATTTTAATTGGTATCATGTTTGCCACCGAGCATTAGCTCAAAGCGAACTTTAATAATAAATCTAAATCTATACAGGTATATTACACAGTCCTTGTGTTCTTCACTTAATTATTTCTCTTACACACGACTCCGTTCTCTTGATTATTTATTTACACAGTTCACTTCTTCTGATTATTTATTTACACTGATCACTTCCTCTACAGTATCACACAGTCCGCTGCACTGTCCACGGTCCACTGCGCTGACCACAATTCCCTGCAAGACCACAATTCCCTGCTCAGACCACACTTCACTACGCAGACCACACTTCACTGCGCACACTAGGGCCCACTGCACTGCTGTTTACCGAGATGCACACTTCACAGCTCAGCTCCACTGCAGACTTCAAACTGCCGACTGCTGTTTACCCACTGCACCACTGTTCACCGCAATGCACACTTTACAGCACAGCTCCCCCTTCAGACACACTGACGGACTGACTGCTTATTTACTGATTACATACACTAACTGATCCGCAGCTGCTTACTTCTGACTACTACTTACACTGGCTTATACTGACACACCGACTTACACTAACTTACACTGACTGACTTGACTGCTACTGACTGACTCGCGGCCACCGGCAGCAGCGCATTTATACCTGGCCGGCGCTCGTCTCGACACACCTGGCACTTGCTCTACCTTTCCACGCGACTCGCGAATAGTCCGGAACCGTCCAGTTCGGGGGGAAGGGGGCGCCGGCAGATGACGCAATCCGCGCGCAGCGAATTCGGCAGGTGATGCGATATTCGATACAGTATATACCTTAAGTACTGTGGACTGCCTATTTCAATGAGTTTATATACGAGAGCTTGGTGCCAAATGCTCGCACTAGCAACAAGCTCGGTCAAATGCTTGTGTGATATCAAGAAACATAGTTATGGTGTGATTTTTTTTTTTGGAGAGCAGAATAAATGAGCTCTGAGATTCTTAGAAATTGATGTTGTGTAGAGATTTTTCCTTAAAACCGAACCCTGCCCTGGGGATGGCGATCGTTGCTTGTAGGTGATTTTTCAGTCTTTTTAATATGATCTTTTCGAATATTTTGGAAAAAGTGGATAATAAACTGATTAGGCGGTAACTCTCAGGGATTGTTGTGGTTTTGTTTGGCTTTGCTATGGGAATGATGGTTGCGTGTTTCCAATTATGAGGGAAATATCCTAATCTGAAACATGAATTGAATATGTTGCTAAGTACGCTTTGGCCGAATATGGAAGTTTTTTTAAAGTTACGTTATTAATATTGTCATGCCGGGGAGCTTTTTTATTGGGGAGTTTCTTAATAATTTTCGAAATTTCAGTGAGAGCCGAATAATTAATTTTCTGATATGGACAGAAGTTTAATTTTGTGGTATGAAGCATTATATTATATAAGGGATGGGCACTCATGTTCTCACAAACAGTGCTCTCGAAATGCGTTGCGAGGGTCTCTGTCTTCTGTATCGATGATAAGGCTTTACCTGAGGCTGTGTTTAAAGGAGGGATAGAGGTTTTTTTCTTTAGGATTTTTTTTGTAAATTGCCATAACGTATTGTTGCTACCGTTAAGTTTTTGGATTAGGTTAATATTCTGCTCATTATTGTGTTGTTGTTTTTTTAATTAGACGTTTTACCATGTTTGTTATTAGATTGAGTTCTTTCTTTAGCTCTCGTGTTCTTAGGTGCACCCAGAGTCTTTTGGCTTTGTTTTTACGGATATTGCGTTTAAGATGTAGAGGGAGAGTTTATTTATAGGTTTGTGTTCCGTGTTTGAAGTGGTAGTATATTCGGAATTTTTGATGGTTGCGCTAATGAGGTCGGTTAGAAGGTTAACAGATTGATCTATTTCGAGGGGGTATTTAGTGTTTTAATTTTGGGTATTCAATTATTTAATGTTTCGGAGAACTTTTTCCAGTTAATGTTTAAAGAGTTAGCTTTAGGCAATGGAGCATGTTGAAGCGACATTTGCTGTGATGTAAGTAATACAGGGATATGGCAAGAATCAAGTTCGAATATTAGCAGCATATGGAGGTCAATGTTAGCTTTGGTTAAGCCAATGTCGAGGATGTCACGTTTGCGTAAACGATCGGTTAATAAGTGGACTCACTGGGGGAGAGATTTTTAATATTAGTATTGTTTGCCAGTTGAGCAAGTATTTTACCGTCTTGGTTGTTGCAATGGCAACTCCAGTTGACATGTTTGGCATTGAGGTCTCCTATTAGCAAGACTGTCGTTGGGATTAAATAAGTTTTGAAGGTTTGTATTTGTTAATTTTACTGTTGGGAGGTTTGTATGCAGCTATAATTTTCAAAGGGAGGTTGTTAGACATTATTGATACTGCCATTGTTTCTAACCCTGGTGTTCTCGGAAGAGTTTCCTGGTTGTGTCTGTGTTTAGATTTTACAGCGATGAGTACGTCCCCTCCTTTCAAATCAGTTCTATCTAATATACATATTTTAAAGTTGGGAATAAATAGTTTATTATTGCTTAAGTGCGTTTCGTTAATACAAGCAATGTCTTCGTTGTAGTGGTGGAGGAAAGAATGAGTTCAGCTTTTTTGTTCGTGTTTGAGTTTGCGTTCCAGCTTAGAATGACAATATTTCTTTGAATTTGATCTGCCATTATTTTTCCTTAAGTATTCGGTTACAGAATTTTGAATAGTACTAATTATAGATGGGATAAGTGAGTTGATGAACTTAATGATGCAGGAAGTCATGGAGTTTGTTATTGGGGTGATTATTTGGTTGTTAGAATGGGTCTCATTAGAGTGGGGCGTTTGATTGGAATGATGGATGTTTTGCGAGTTGCGAGGAAATGGATTGTTCAAGGATTAAATATATGTGAAGGTTTGAATGGGCTGGGTTTGTGACAATTGTGGAAACGGGTTTATTGATTGATTTTGAGGCGGCGGAGGGTTTTTAGAGTTGTATACTTTACTAGTGCTTTGTCTGGTCACTTTTTTCTCTGTAATTTTTTATAATATGAACATTAATTGTTTCTGGTATCACCTTTGTGATTAGTTAATACAAACCGGGACCTTTTGGTTTCCGACGTCTTTCAGTAGTCACACGATGATTGCATATTTGAGTGATTGTAAGAATTAAGTCTATTGGTTCATTGCCGCTAAACTTGGTCGCAACTACTGGTATCTTTATGCAGTCTGGTGATTTTAATAATTGATGGGTGTCGTAATTTGAGATCTGTAAAGATTTCATTTTCCGTTATGGATTGCTGCAGACTTTTAAAAATAACAGAAAATTTGACTATTTGATGGGTTCTTGAGAGAATTGCAACTTCGGTTTACGCGTTGTTGCGGAAGTCTGTTATTGAGTTGGCACTGATTTTATTGTTTTTAAAGACTGCAACAAAATTACTGGTTACTTTATTTATCAGCTCCTTGATGAAATTGTTTGGGTTAAAGATACTAGTAACGAAAATTGGGGGGATTTTAGCTGGTAACTCTGATTGTTCCCTGAGATTATATCTAAGGTTTTGAAATCGATTGATTTGTGGTAAAGGTACACCATCATTCAATTGGTTACCAATCGGTACATACACCAAATCGGTTGTCAAGTTTGCAGTTATATAAACTGTAATTTAATGGATTTCAGAAACATCTTTTTCATGACTTTTCTTTATATGTTCGTTAGATTCAATAAAATCACTGCCTGACCTTTTCCGTGCAAGATTTCCTGATGATGATGATGATGATGACTGCTCGTTGAGCA
The DNA here is from genome assembly GCA_017312745.1 of Gryllus bimaculatus. Lineage (NCBI taxonomy): Eukaryota > Metazoa > Arthropoda > Insecta > Orthoptera > Gryllidae > Gryllus > Gryllus bimaculatus. The sequence continues at coordinate 723,733 of BOPP01000333.1, read as the reverse complement.
GCAAATCAACTGTGAAGCCCGGATCCATGTTGCCTTCAGCGGGGTCGGGTTTTGTGATGCCTGACCACTTGTATCCATTAGTACACTGGAGAGAGGACGGAGCTCTGAGGGACTCAAGCCGCAACCCTCCGTTTTGAGGATCTCTCTTTGCCCACATTGGCCAGAAATGCGCGGTTTGTGAGCAAACACAACCATTTCGGTTACGTCTCGTGGAAGACAGCGCCGAAGTTTTGTGACGAGTGTACAGTGTGGTGGGTGTGATGGGTGTTTATCAAAGGCTTGCACCATGTCGAGATATATGTCAGGTACATTCTGGGTAAGTAACAGATCAGCGGAATTCGTGCGAGTAGAAGCCTCTAGAATACCTTTCTCATTTCAGGAAGGAGACTGATTGCCTTGTGGCTCGCAGCGATCGTGAAAGACATACCGGGTTTCGGAAACATGGCGATACTTGCGAATTTCCAATTTTCCGGAAAGTACGGCTGTGCAATGCAGCTGTTGCAGATTCGAGTAATCTTCGTGTTTATGACCGGTAGGATCTCCTTAAGAACAAAAAGATTTATCCGATCAGAGCCATGCGCCTTGCGACTACGCAAGCATTTAATTGTAGCCGAAACTTCTTCCACTGTACAATGTGTAAGTGTGTTGGCGCTGTCGTCCGTTTCCTCCTCATCCACCGCCTGTGCAGTGTTGTTAACAAACCTCTCCAAGTATGAGGTAAAGGTAACTTCTAATTAACTTCTCTCCATAGCACGACACACAGTTTTTAACTGTTTTTTATGTAAGTAAATAAATATGTCGGTCAAGAATTCTGCCTTGGCTTGATCAGGGAAGAGGACTTTGATCGGGCAATACATCCCGAAACCACTATATAAGCTTAAGAACTGTCTGAATTCTTGCAGAGTCCTGTGTTTCCCGCATATGCCACTCTCCACTGTCTTTTTTTAAATTTTTCTACCTCGTTCGTTGTACGCCATTCGTCGTTCGTGTAAATATTTCTATTTTTCGTATATTTCGTATATAATTTTTTTATTTTTGTTTTCTCGATTATTAGATTTTTTGTTTTTTCCACTTTTTGTATTTGGGTCTTTCTCCGTTCGTCTTTCGTTGTTCGTCGTTTGTCGTTCGTCGAATTTTTATATTTATCGTTTTTTTCTTTTTCTGTGTTACTGGTTTTCGTCGTTCGTCTTTCGTAGTTTTTCTATCGTCTCTCATCTCTCGTTTCTCTTCTTTCGTCTCTCGTCTTTCGAATTTCGTCTTTCGCCTTCCTCTTTCGTCGTTCGTCGTTCCTAGCTCGTCATTCGATATTTGAAGCTTGTTGCTCGCCGTTCGTCGTTCGTCCTTCGTCGTTCGTTTTACGTCGTTCGTCGTTCCTTTATATTTTTCGAATTTTTATTTTTTTCTATATTTATACCTTTCAAATTTTTATATTTTTCTAATGTTTCTATTTTCATGATATTTATATTTTTAAAATTGTTATATTTTTCGTTTTTTCGAATTTTTAAATTTTTCGTTTTTTAACTTTTTGTGTTTCTGGTCTTTTGTCGTTCCTTTTTTGTCTTTCGTCTCTTGTCTCTCGTTTCTCGTCTTGGTAGTTCGTCGTTCGTCGCTCGTCGTTAGTTCTTCGTCGCTCGTTGTTCGTCTTTCGTCTTTCATCTCTCATCTCTCGATTTTCGTCTTTCCCGTTCGTCGTCGTTTGTCGTTCGTCGTTTAACAGTTGTCGTTCAAAGATCGTCGTTTAACATTTGTAGTTCATCGATCGTCGTTCGTAGTTCGACATTCGATGTTCGTTTTACCTCGTTCGTAGTACGCCGTTCGTCGTTCGTATAAAAATTTCTATTTTTCGTATATCTCGTATATAATTTTTATATTTTTGGTTGTCTAGAATATTCAGATTATATGTTTTTTTTCCACTTTTTGTGTTTGGGTCTTTCTCCGTCGGCTCTCGTTGTTGGTCGTTCGTCGGTCGTCGGTCGTCGATCGTCTTTCGTTATTCCGTTCCTATTTCTTCGTACGTCATTCGTCGATCGTCAATGTTTATATTCTTCAAATATTTATACTTTTCGAATTTCTATATTTTCGAATTTTTATATTTTTATTTTTATATTTTTCGAATTTTTGTATTTTTTGGTTCTTCGCATTTTCATCCCCCTTTCGAATTTCTTCCCTTTTTGACGGCCGTCCCTCTTTCGTCGTTCGTCTTTCGTCACTCGTCTCACGACTCTCGCGGTTCGTCGTTGGTCGCGTTGTTGCTCATCGTTGATCGTCGATCGTCGTTACTCGCTCTCCGTGGTACGTCTTTCGTCGTTTGTCGTTCTTCGGTTGTCACTCGTTCTTCGCCGTTCGTTGTTAGTTGTTCGTCGTTAATCGCTCGACACACGTCGCTCATTGCGCAACACTCGTTCGCCGTTTGTCGTTCGTTCTTTGTCATTCATCGTTTATCGTTTTTTATCGTTCGTTGTTCGTCGCTGGTCGCTCGTCGTTCGTTGCACGTCGATAGTGGCTCGTTGCTCTTCGTTCGTCTCCGCCGTTCGTCGTTCGTTGTTCGTACTTCGATAATGTTTTGGAATTTTATATTTTTGAATTTTTATATTTTTTGAAAATTTACATTTTTGAATTTTTATATTTTTAAAATGTTTTATTTTTGGAATGTTTTTATTTTTCGGACTTTTATATTTTTTAATTTTGTCGTTCGTCGTTCGATTATGTTTCTGGATTTAATCTAATTTATATAATTTTAGATTCATATTTTTGAAAATTCTATATTTTTCAAATTTTTATATTTTTGGTTTTTTTAATTTTTTGCTTTTTAAATTTTTTGTTTATTCCACTTCTCCTGGGGTTAAGTCTTCCGCCGTTCGTCGTTTTTGTCTAACATCGCAGGTCGCTTGTCACTCGTCGTTCGTCGCCTGTCGCTCGTTGCTCGTTCTACGTCTGTCTCGTTTTTTACATTCGATAATATTTTTAAATTTTTTCAAAGTTTTATATTTTTAATTTTAATATTCGTTGAATTTTTATACTCTTCCAATTTTTTATTTTTAAATTTTTATTTTTTTCGAATTTATATATTTTTCTAATTTTTGTATTTTTCGTATTTTATTTTTGTAATTTATTCGTGTATTCCACTTCGAGTGTATCTGGGGTTTTGTCTTCCGTCTTCGTCGGTTTTCGCTCGTCGCTCGTCGTTCGCCGCGCGCCGCTGGTCGCTTGTCACTCTTCGTTTGTTGCTTGTCTCTCGTCACTCACCTCCTGCCGTTCGTTGCTCGTCGCTCGTCGTTCGTTGTTCGCAATTCAATAATACTTTTTGATTTTTAAAAATTTTATATCTTTTGATTTTTTAAACTTTCTGAATCTTTTTATATTTTTATTTTTACAATTTTTGAATATGTTTATTTTATTTTTTTTATTTTTCGGTTCTTAAATTTTTAATTTCCCCTTCGTGTGTTTTGCCTTCCGTCTTTCGTAAATTTTCGATCGTCGCTTGTCGTTCGTCACGCGTCGCTAATATCTTGTCATACGTCGTTCGTCCTTTGTCGTTCGTCGCCTGTTGTTCGTCGCTCGCCGTTCGTCTATGTCGATCGTCGTACATTAATATTTTTGTTTTTTCTAAATTTTAGGTTTTTGATTTTTATATATTTTGAAATTTATATTTATCGAATTTTAATACTTTTCAATTTTTTTTTAAATTTTTATATTTTAGAATTTTTATATTTTTCAAATTTTTAAGTTTCGAATTTTATATTTTTTTAATTTTTATGTTTTTCGTTATTCTGAAATTTAGAATGTTTTTCTCCTCGTGTTTCTCGTCTCTCTTCCTTCGTACTTCGCTCTTCGTTCTTTCCAGTCGCTTGTCAGTCGTCGCACGTCGCACGTCGTTCGTCATTCGTCGTTCGCCGCTTGTATCGTATCGTTGGCTTGTCGTTGTTGTTCGTATGCGTCGTTCGTCGTGCGTTGTTGGTCGTATTATTCAAAATTTTAGGTTTTTGATTTTTATATTTTTTGAAATTTATAAATTTCAAGTTTTATATTTTCCGAATTTTTATATTTTCGAATTTTTATATTTTTTAAATTTTTATATTTTTGGTTTTTTGGAAAATTTAGAATTTTTTGCTTCTCGTGTTTCTTGTCTCTCTTCCTTCGTACTTCGCTCTTCGTGTTGCCAGTCGCTCTTCAGTCGTCGCACGTCGCACGTCCTTCGTCGTTTGTCGCTAGTATCACGTAGAGTGGCTTGTTGCATGTCGTTTCTATGCGTCGTTCGTCGTGCGTTGTTATGTTCCTTAATATTTTCGTTTTTTCAAAATTTTAGGTTTTTGATTTTTATATTTTTTTGAAATTCATATTTTTCGTAATAATATCGTTTTTTAGTATTTAAGAATTTTTTTCTTTTTCTCGTGTTTCCTGTCTCTTTGTTCGTACTTTGCTCTTCGAGTTGCCAGTCGCTTGTCAGTCGTCGCACGTCGCTCGCCTTCGTCGTTTGTCGCTAGTATCACGTGTAGTGGCTTGTTGCTTGTCGTTCGTATGCGTCGTTCGTCGTGCGTTGTTGGTCGTTCCTTAACATTTTTGTTTTTTCAAAATTTCAGGTTTTTGTTTTTTATATTTTTTGAAATTTATATTTGTCGAATTTTTATATTTTCCGAATTTTTATATTTTTCGAATTTTTATATTTTTCGAATTTTTATATTTTTCAATTTTTTATTTTTCGAATTTTTATATTTTTCGATATTTTATATTTTTCGAATTTTTAATTTTTTGATTTTTTTTTAATTTTTATATTTTTTGAATTATTATATTTTTCGTTGTTTAGAATTTGTTGCTTCTTCTCGTTTTTCTTGTCTCTCTTCCTTCGTACTTCGCTCTTCGTTCTTTCCAGTCGCTTGTCAGTCGTCGCAAGTCGCTCGTCCTTCGTCGTTTGTCGCTGGTATCACGTCAATAGTGGCTTTTTGACTGTCATTCGTATGCGTCGTTCGTCAAGCTTTGTTGGTATTTCATTAATATTTTTCTTTTTTCAAAATTTTATTTTTTTGATTTTCATATTTTTTTAAATTATTATTTTTCGAATTTTTATATTTTTTATATTTTTCGAATTTTTATATTTTTGAATTTTTATATTTTTGAATTTTTAAAATTTTTATTTTTTCCAATTTCTTTATTTTTAAATATTTATACGTTTTCGTTTTCAGTAATTTAGAATTTTTTTTCTTCTTCGTGGTTTTTCTTGTCTCTCTTTGTACGTCACTCGTGCTTGTCAGTCGCTTTCCAGTCGCTGCACGTCGCTCGTCGTCGCCGTTTGTAGATGCGTATAAGTCAATAATGCTTGTTGCTTGTCGTCGTTATGCATCGTTCGTCGTTCGTTTCTTCGTCGGTTAATACTTTGTTTTTTCAAAATTTTAGTTTGTTGATTTTTTATATTTTGAAATTTAGTATTTTCGAATTTTAATTATTTCGAATTTTTATATTTTTTGAATTTTTATATTTTTCAAATTTTTATATTTTTCAATTTTTTGAAATTTATGTTTTTTGATATTTTATATTTTTCGTTTTTTAGATTTTTAGAATTTTTTCTTCGTCTCGTGTTTCTTTTCTCTCTTCCTTCGTACTACGATCTTCATGCTGCCAGTCGCTTGTCAGTCGTCGCAAGTCGCTCGTCCTTCGTCGTTTGTCGCTAGTATCACGTATAGTGTCTTGTTGCTTGTCGTTCGTGTTAGGTAATTTTAGGTTTTTAATTTTTATTCCTTAATATTTTCGTTTTTTCAAAATTTTAGATTTTTGATTTTCATATTTTTTAAAATTTACTTTTTTCTAATTTTTATATTTTTCAAATTTTTATATTTTTTCAATTTTTATATTTTTTGTGTTTTTATATTTTTGTGTTTTTATATATTTGAATTTTTATATTTTTTGAATTTTTTTATATTTTTCGTTTTTTAGATTTCTTTATTTCGTTTTTTTTTAATTTCTCTTCCTTCGTCCTTCGCTCTTTGTGTTGCCAGTCGTTTGTCAGTCGTCGCACGTCGCTCGTCCTTCGTCGTTTGTCGCTAATATCACGTATAGTGGCTTGTTGCTTGTCGTTCGTATGCGTCGTACGTCGTGCGTTGTCGGTCGTTCCTTAGTTTTTTCGTTTTTTCAAAATTTTAGGTTTTTGATTTTTATATTGTTTTAGATTTAAATTTTTCGAATTTTAATATTATTCTAATTTTATATTTTTTGAATTTTTTATATTTTTCAATCTTTATATTTTTGAATTTTTATAATTTTTGAATTTTTATTTTTTTAGTTATTTTGATTTTTAGAATTTTTGCTTCTTCTCGTGTTTCTTGTCTCTCTTCTTTCGTATTTCGCTCATAGTGTTGCCAGTCGCTTGTCAGTCGTCGCACGTCGCTCGTCCTTCGTCGTTTGTCGCTAGTATCACGTATAGTGGCTTGTTGCTTGTCGTTTGTTTGCGTTGTTCGTCGTGCGTTGTTGGTCGTTTCTTAATATTTTCGTTTTTTCAAAAAATTAGGTTTTTGATTTTTATATTCTTTGAAATTTATATTTTTCGAATTTTTATATTTTCGAATTTTTATATTTTTCGAATTTTTATAATTTTTGAATTTTTATATTTTCGAATTTTTGCATTGTTTGAATTTATTTTTTTATAATTTTTTTAGTTTTTCGTTTTATAGAATTTTAGAATTTTTTGCTTCTTCTCGTGTTTCTTGTCTCTCTTCCTTCGTTCTTCGCTCTTCGTGTTGCCAGTCGCTAGTCAGTCGCACGTCCCTCGTCTTCCGTCGTTTGTCGCTAGTATCACGTATAGTGGCATGTTGCTTGTCGTTCGTATGCGTTGTTCGTCGTGCGTTGTTGGTCGTTCCTTAAT
>BOPP01000333.1:647912-709471 GCA_017312745.1 Gryllus bimaculatus | reverse complement strand
TCGAGTTCTTAAGCTTGCATATGTTCAACTCATTTCTTTACATTCGTCGTTGCGTTTTTCGCTATAATCGTTCGTTACTCGTTGCACATTCGTCATCTCGTCTCGTTGGCCGCCTTTGTAGTCACCTTCGCCTTTTTGTTTTTTGATCTCTTGAACTATCGATCATTCGCCGTCGTCGTACTACATTCGTCCCTTGTCCGCTCAGTTTCGTCAAGCCTTCCGTCAGTAACTTTGCTTTGTAATACGTTCTTCGCTCTTTAGCTGGTACCTCTTCGCTTGTAAAAGAAACCGTCTGCTCCTAAATTATGTCTACGTCTTGCTTGTTCGTTTTTTTTTGGAAATTTTTAACTTTTTTAATATTAACAATTTTCAGAAATTTCATTTTCAATATTAATATTTTTTCAAATTTTATATTCTGAATTTTTATGTTTTTTGATTTTCATATTTTTCAAATTTTAATTTTTGATTTTATATTTTTTAAATTTTATATTTTTTGTTTTTTTTATTTTCGAAATTTATATTTTGAATTTATATTTTTAAATTTCATATTTTATTTTTTTCGAATTTTATATTTTTAATTTTTTATTTTTCGATTTTATATTTTGAATGTTTATATTTTCGAGTTTTCGAAGTTTATCTTGCATCTGTCAACGCTTTCTTCACATTCGTCGTTCGTTTTTCGTCTATAGTCGTTCGTTACTCGTCGCACTTTCGTCATCTTCGTCGTCGTCTTCGTCGGTACTCGTTGGCGATCGTAGTTCACCTTTTCGTTTTGCTTTTGTCTCTTGGACTATCGTCATTCGCCGTTCGTTCGTACTACATTCGTCCTTTGTCGCTCACTTTCGTCTAATGCCTTTCGCCCGTTTTCAAGTAATACTTCTTCGCTCTTTGCGGTACCTCTTCGCCTGTAAAGAAAACGCGTTCTTGCTTCCTAAATTATGCTACGTCGTTGCTCGTTTGATTTTTGGAATTTTTTAACTTTTTTAATATTAAAATTTTCAAATTTTCATTTTCATTTAATATTTTTCAAATTTTATATTTTTGAATTTTATTTTTTGATTATTTATATTTTTCGAAATTTCTATTTTTTGATTTTATATTTTTTGAATTTTATATTTTTTGATTTTTATATTTTCGAATTTATATTTGATTTTTATATTTTTTGAAATTTCATATTTTATTTTTCGAATTTTTATATTTTTTAAATTTTTATATTTCGATTTTTATATTTTTGAATGTTTATATTTTTCGATTTTTCGAGTTTTTAGCTTGCATCTGTCAACGCGTTTCTTCACATTCGTCGTTCGTTTTTCGCTATAGTCGTTCGTTACTCGTCGCACTTTCTCATCTTCGTTCGTCGTTCGTCGTACGTCGTTGGCGATTCGTAGTTCACCTTTCGTCTTTTGCTTTTGTCTCTTGACTATCGTCATTCGCCGTTCGTCGTACTACATTCGTCCTTTGTCGCTCACTTCGTCTAAGACTTCGCCGTTTTCAGTAATACGTTCTTCGCTCTTTTCTGTACCTCTTCGCTTGTAAAGAAACGCGCCTTGCTCCTAAATTATCTACCGTCGTTCTCGTTTTATTTTTTGGAATTTTTAACTTTTTTGAATATTTATAATTTTCCGAATTTCCATTTTCAATATTTAATATTTTTCAAAATTTTTATATTTTTTGAATTTTTATATTTTTTTAATTTTTATATTTTTCAAAATATTATTTTTTACAATTTTATATTTTTGAATTTTAATTTTTCGATTTTATTATTTTTGAATTTTTATAGTTTTCGATTTTTCGAGTTTTAAGATTGCATATGTCAACTGCGTTTTCTTCACATTTCGTCGTTCGTTTTCGTCTATAGCGTCTTACTCGTCGCACGTTCATCTTCGTTCGTCTTCGTCGTACGTCGTTGGCCGTTTGTAGTTCACCTTTCGTCTTTTGCTTTGCTCTTGACCTATGTCATTCGCCGTTCGTGACTACATTCGTCCTTTGTCGCTCACCTTCTCTATTGCCGTTCGCCGTTTTCAGAATACGTTCTTTTCTCTTGTAGGTACATCTTCGCTTGTAAAGAAACGCGTCTGTTCCTAAATTATGCTACGTCTTTCTCCTTTGAATTTTTTGGAATTTTTAACTTTTTTGAATATTAATAATTTTCCGAATTTCATTTTTCAATATTTTATTTTTCAAATTTTATAATGTTTGAAATTTTATATTTTCGATTTTTATATTTTTCGAATTTTTATATTTTTTTATTTTTTTAATTTTTCATTTTTATATTTTTGAATTTTTATATTTTCGATTTTTCGATGTTTAAGCTTGCATCTGTCAACGCGTTTCTTCACATTTCTCGTTCGTTTGCGTCTATAGTCGTTTCTTTACTCATCGGCACGTTTGTCATCTCCGTTGCATGTTCGTGTACGTCATTGGCCGTTTTGTAGTTCACCTTTCGTCTTTGCTTTGTCTCTTGACTATCGTCATTCGTCGTTCGTCGTACTACATTCGTCTTTGTCGCTCACTTCGTCTAATGCCGTCGCCGTTTTCAGTAATACGTTCTTTCGCTCTTTGCTCGTACCTCTTCGCTTGTAAAGAACGCGCCTTGCTCCTAAATATTGCTACGTCGTTGCTCGTTTGATTTTTTGGAAATTTTAACTTTTTGAATATTAATAATTTTCCGAATTTTCATTTTCAATATTTATATTTCAAATTTTATTTTTCGATTTTTATATTTTTGATTTTATATTTTTTCGAAATTTTATATTTTTTGATTTTAATATTTTGTGAAATTTATATTTTCAATTTTTATATTTTTCGAATTTTTATATTTTTGATTTTTAATTTTTTAAAATTTTTAATTTTTATATTTTTCGAATTTTTATATTTTTAATTTTTATATTTTCGATTTTTATATTTTGAATTTTTAAGTTTTCGATTTTCCGAGTTTTTAAGCTTGCATCTGTCACAGCGTTTCTTCACATTCGTCGTGTCGTTTTTCGTCTATAGTCGTTCGTTTACTCGCCGCACGTTCGTCATCTTCGTTCTGTCGTTCGTCGTACTCGTTGGCCGTTTGTAGTTCACCTTTCGTCTTTTCTTTTGTCTTTGACTATCGTCATTCGCCGTTCGTCTACTACATTCGTTCTTGCGTCACTTTCGTCTTATGCGTTCGCCGTTTTCAGTAATACTTTCTCCCTCTTGCTGTACCTTCTTCGCGTGTAAAGAAAACCGCCTCTCCTAAATTATGCTACGTTTTGCTCGTTTGATTTTTTGGAATTTTTAACTTTTTGAAATTAATAATTTTCAATTCATTTTTCAATATTTTATATTTTTCAAATTTTATAGCCTTGAATTTTTATAAATTAATTTTTATATTTTTTGATTTTTATATTTTTCGAAATTTTATATTTTTTGATTTTTATATTTTTTGAATTTTTTTTATTTTTCGATTTTTCGAGTTTTCAAGTTTGCATCTGTCAACGCGTTTCTTCACATTCGTCGTTCGTGTTTCGTCTACAGTCGATCGTTACTCGTCGCACGTTCGTCATCGTCGTTCGTCGTTCGTCTTACGTCGCTGGCAGTTTGTAGTTCACCTTTAGTCTTTTGCTTTTGTCTCTTGTCTATCGTCATTCGCCGTTCGTCGTACTTCATTCGTCCTTGCTCGTTCACTTTTGTCTATTGCAGTTCGCCGTTTTCAGTAATACGTTCTTCGCTTCTTGCATGTACCTCTTCGCTTGTAAAGAAACGCGCCTTGCTCCTAAATTATGCTACGTCGTTGCTCGTTAATTTTTTTGGAATTTTTAACTTTTTTGAATATTAATAATTTTCTGAGTATTCATTTTACAATATTTTATAACGACGATCGTTGATACCACAAACGAGTGACGCGGAACGAGCGATGAACGACGAATGACATGCGACGAACGACCCGCGACGAATGATGATGGGCGGAAGCGAAGGGCGAGCGACGAAAGACGAACAATGAACATCCAGCGACGAACGAAGAGCTAAGAACGAACAACGACGAACGAAGAACGACGAGCGACGAACGAAGAACGTCGAACGGAGAAAGGCGAATGGCCAAGGACAAAAGTCGAACGTCGAGAGACGAACGATCAATGACGAACGACGAAAGACGAGATACAAAAAGTGAAAATACAAAAAATAAAAAATTCAAAAACTGGAAATACAAAAATTCAAAAAATAAAAAAATTGAAACAAAAATTCAAAAAAATATAAAAATTCGAAAAATATGAATATTTAAAAATAAAAAAATTAGAAAAATATTAAAACTGAAAAATTAAAAAACTGAAACGTATAAAAATTCAAAATATATATAAATTTGAAAAATAAAAAAATTCGAAAATTAAAGAAATTAATAATTTAAAAGTATGAATAATTTAAACGAACGACGAACGTCAAACTGCAAACCAGTGACGAGGGACGAGTGACGAACGATGAACGGCGAATGACGTGCGACGAACGACGAGCGACGAAAGGAGATTGGCGAAGGGCGAGCAACGAAAGACGAACGACGAATGTCGAGACACGAACGAAGAACAACGTACGACGGAAGAAGAATGACGAACTTTGAAATGCGAATGGCGTAGGACGAAATCGAACGTCGAGCGACGAACGTTGAATTACGAACGACGAGACGAAATACATAAAAGTGAAAATACAAAAAAATAGATAACAAAAATATAAATACTGAAAATATAAATTCAAAACATATAAAAATTGAAAAACATAAAAATTAGAAAAATATAAAAACTGAAAAATATAAAAATTCGAAATGAAAAAATTCGAAAAATATAAATATTCAAAACTTAAAAATTATTAATTTTAAAAATGAATTATTTAAAAGAACGACGATCGTAGATGCCACAAACGAGTGACGGGGAACGAGCCACGAACGACGAACGACGAATGAGGTGCGACGAACGACGCGCGACGAAGGGCGATGGGCGAAGGGCGAGCGACGAAAGGCGAACAATGAACGTCGAGCGACGAACGAAGAGCTAAGAACGAAGAACGACGAACAAAGAACGACGAGCGACGAACGAAGAACGACGAACGGCGAAAGCCGAATGGTCTAAGACGAAAGGCGAACGTCGAGCGTCGAATGACGAAAGACGAAATACAAAAATGTGAAAAAACAAACAAATTGAAAACAAAAATTATATTAAAAATTCGAAAAATATAATTGAAAAATATAAAAATTGGAAAAATACACAAACTGAAAAATATAAAAATCCGAAATGTATAAAAATTCGAAAAACAAGAACATTCGAAAATTTTAGAAAGTAATAATTTTAAAAAATGAATAAATTAAACGAACGACGAACGTTGAAACCACAAACGAGTGACGAGAGACGAGCGACGAACGACAAATGACGCGCGTCAAACGACGAGCGACGAAATGCGATGGGCGAAGGGCGAGCAACGAAAGACAAATGACGAAAGTCGAGAGACGAACTAAGAACTAAGAACGAAGAACGAGTGCCGAAAGAACGACAAACGGGAAAGGCGAATGGCCTAGGACGAAAGTCGAACGTCGAGCGAAAAACGATGAATGACGAACGACGAATGACGAAATATAAAAAAGTGAAAAAACCAAAAAATATAAAAAAGTATAAAAAACTCAAAATATAAAAAATTAAAAAATCAAAAAATTTATAAATTATAAAAATTGAAAAATATTAAAATTAGAAAAATATGAAAACTGAAAAATATGAAAATTCGAAATATATAAAAATTCGAAAAATAAAAATATTCGAAACATAAAAATTATTAATTTTGAAATATAAATTATTTAAACGAACGTCGAACTTTGATATCACAAACGAGTGACAAGGAACGAGCGACGAACGACGAATGACGTGCGACAAACGACGAGCGACGAAAGGCGATGGGCGAAGGGCGAAGGGGGAGCGACGAAAGACGAACAATGAACGTCGAGCGACGAACGAAGAGCTAAGAACGAAGAACGACGAGCGACGAACGGTGAACGACGATCGGCGAAAGGCGAATGGCCAAGAACGAAAGACGAACTGCGAGCGACGAACGACGAATGACAAACGACGAAAGACGAGAAGAAAGCGGAAAATCTAAAAAATTGAAAACAAAAAATTTAATATTTCGAAAATTATAAAAATTCAAAAATATTCGAAAAATATTAAAAAATCGAAAAATATAAAAATTCGAAAAATATAAAAAATTGAAAGTGTAAAAATTAGAAAAATATAAAAAATCGAAAGTATAAAAATTATTAATTTTAAAATATGAATAATTTAAACGAACGACGAACGTTGATTCCACAAACGAGTGACGAGGAGCGAGCGACGAACGACGAATGGCGTGCGCGAACGACGTGCGACGAAGGGCGATGGGCGAAGGGCGAGCGACGAAAGACGAAAAATGAACGTCGAGCCACGAACGAAGAGCTAAGAACGAAGAACGACGAACGAAGAACGACGAGCGACGAACGGTGAACGACGAACGGCGAAAGGCGAATGGCCAAGAACGAAAGTCGAACGGCGAGTGACGAACGACGAATGACAAACGACAAAGGACGAGAAAAAAGTGGAAAATCTAAAAAATAGAAAACAAAAAATATAAAAATTGACAAATTATAAAAATTAAAAAAATATAAAAAATCGAAAAATATAAAAATTTTAAAATTTAAAGTTCCACAACGAACGACGAGCAACTCGCGACGAGCAACGAGTGATGAGCAACAGACTACTAACGATGAATGACTATTGACGAGCGACGTGCGATGAACGACGGACGACAAAAGACAAACGACGAACGGCGGAAGGCAAGAGGCGACAGGTGAATGGGTAAAAGCGTGTGGCGAACGACTAACGATGAACGTCGAACGACGAGGCACGAATGACGTATGACGAAAAACTAAAGTATGACGAAATACGAGGAAAAACGACGTATGGCGAAAGACGAAAGTTTACAGACGAACGACGAATGACGAACGACGAACAATGAACGGCGAAAGGAGAACGACAAACAATGAACGGCGAACGACGAGCTACGGACGAAATCCAAAAAGTGAAAAACAATGAACGACTGTTGACGTGCGACGAGCGATGAACGACGAAGGATAAACGACGAACGACAAGCGACGTAAGAAGAACGACGAACGATGAACGTCGAAAGACGAAGGGCGAATGGCGAAGGATGAACGGCGAACGATAAGAGACGAATGACGAAAGACCAGAAACTAAAAGTAAAAAAATAAAAATTAGAAAAACAGAAAATATACCAATCGAAAAATAAAAAAATATAAAAATTAGAAAAATATAAAAAACAAAATATATAAAAATTCGATAAATATAAAATTTCGAAAAAATAAAAATTAAAATGTATTAATAAATCGAATAATTGAAACGAACGACGAACAACGAGCGAAGAGCGACGAACGAGCGAAGAGCCACGTGCGACGAGCGACAAGCTACGAACAACGGACGACATGCGACGGACGACAGACGAAAACGAACTACGAACGATGATCGTCGATCAATCTGCCATTAAACAAACGATGAGCTACGAAAGACAAATGACTAGTAACGAGAAACGAGGACTTTTGGACAACGAGCGACGAGCAACGAACGACGAGCGACTAAAGGCGATAGATGAATGATAAAAAACGAGCTACGAACGCCCAACGCCGAAAACGAAAGGACAACGAACGGCGAACGGGCGAACGACGAACGACGATCGACGACCTACGAGCGACGAAAGCCGAACAACGAAAGTCCAGAAACACAAGTGGGGAAAATGAAAAATATAAAAATTCGAAAATAATAAACGAACGACGAACGGCGAAAGGAACGACGAAAAACGAATGACGAGTGACGATGATGAAAAGTGAAAGACGAAAAACGAAAGATCAGAAACACAAAAAGTGAAAAAAACAAAAAATCCTAAATTTTTGAAAAAAAAATTAACAAATAAAAATTTGAAAAATTGTAAACAAACGACAGTGACAAGCGATGAGCGAAGAGGGACGAGCGACAAGGGACCACCGACGAACGACTAAAGGCGAAAGGCGAAGGGCGACTGGCGAAAGGCGAACGACGAACGTCGAACGACGGACGACAAACGACTAGCGACCAATGACGAAAAACGATCAACAAATGACCAGAAACACAAAATGTGGAAAAATCGAATAATCTAAAATTTCAAAAAGATGAAAAACATAAAAATTTGAAAAATTTAAAAAACAACAAACAATGGACGACGATCTATGAACTACAAACCACTTTCGACAAATGATGAGGCACAAACGGCGACCGACGATCGTGGAACGACGAACGATGAACGACGAATGACGAACGATGTACGACGATTGACCATTTTCGATCGACGAACGAAGAACGGCAAACGACCAATGACGAACGATGATCGGCGATGGACGAATGACAATCGACGAACGACTATCGACGAACGAAGAAACGGCGAACGACGAACAAGGAACGAAATACGACGAAGGACGATCGACGCACGACCATTGACGAACGACCTGCAACGAACGCGAGCTACAAACGACGAATGTAGAACGACGCACGTAGAACGACGAATGTCATATGACGAAAGACGGAATGTGAAACACGAAAACGACAACAAAGCCGAAACCGAAAACGAAAAAACCAACACAAAACTAAAGCGGGGAAATAAATAGAATTAACGAAAAAGCGAACACGAAAAACCAAAAGAATAATTAATGGAATAAACGAAAAAACTATCACTAAAACACGTGTATGAAAAAAACGAACAACTGTATATATAAAAGGAAACGAAGAAAAAAAACGAAAAAATAAAGAGGAAAACACGTAAATACGACAACGAAAAACCGAAAAATAATAAGATAAAAATTAAACCAAATAACGAAATTAAAAAACAAAAAAAGGAAAGCTAAAACGCAAAAACAAAATCAAAACTCCAAAAACGAATTAGGACAAGGAATAAACGAAAAACCGAAAACGAAAAATCCAGAACGATCCAACAAACACGATGAAACGAAAACTAAGAAACGGAAACGAAAACTCTAAAACGAAGACGT
Source organism: Gryllus bimaculatus (assembly GCA_017312745.1). NCBI lineage: Eukaryota > Metazoa > Arthropoda > Insecta > Orthoptera > Gryllidae > Gryllus > Gryllus bimaculatus. The sequence continues at coordinate 700,401 of BOPP01000333.1, read as the reverse complement.
TAAAACGAAATCGTAAAAACGAAAACGTAATAACGAAGCGTACTAATGAAAGTGTAAAAACGAAAGAGTAAAACGAAAACGTCAAACCGAAGACGTCAAATTAAAACGAAAAATTGCAAATGAAAAACAAAAATGAAAAGGAAAAAACCAAAAGACAAAAACGAAAACGTAAAAAGGAAAATACTAAATATTACAAAAAACAAACAGAAAATAACGAATACGAAAAAGAGAAACAAAAAAACGAAACTCAAAAACCAAAAAGAAAAAACGAAAAAAGAAAAACGAAAACAACACGAAACGAAAACGAATAAAACTAATCGATAATTTGAAAATGAAGAAAATAATACAAAAAAAAACAAAACGAGAATAGGAAAACGGAAACGAAAAAAGGAAACTAGAAAACGGAAACCAAAACGTAAAAACGAAAACTAAGAACTAGAAACGAATCAACCAATACAAAAAAACGAAAAATAAAAACATAAATACCAAAACGAGAAAATAAAAAACGAAAACCAATAAACCAAAACGATAAACCGAAAACGAAAAAGCCAAAACAAAAACCGAAAACGAAAAACTGAAACCTTAACGAAAAAAAGATAAATCGAAAATTCGAAACCGAAGTTGAAGACGAAAGGGACAGGAGAAAGACAAATACGAAGACGAAAGACGAAGACCAATGACTGAGACGAATGACGAATACCTAAAAGAAAGACGAAGTATGACGAATGCGAAGGACGATGACCACAGACAAGGATGAGAGACAAAGACAAAAGCCGAAGACGAAAACGAAGACGAAAGACGAAGACGAAAACGACGACGAAGATGAAAGACTAAAAGAGGAAGATGAAAGACAAAGGAGGACAACGAAAACGAAAAACAAAAGACAAATAAGAAAGACGAAAACAAAATACGAAGAAGAAAGGCGAAGAATAAAGACGTAGTTGAAAGACGAAGACGTAAGGGAAGACGAAGAACAAAGAAAAAAGACAAAAGAATAAGACAAACGATGAAGACGATTGACAAAAAAGAAAGGCGAAGTCAAAAAAGAAGAGAATACAAAAACCAGACGAATTACGAACCCGAAAGAGGAAGATAAAAGACAAACACGAAATACAATGACGAAACACAAAGACGAAAGAAGAACGTCGAAAATTAAAACGAAGGAGGAAAGCTGAAGACAAAAACGATAGACGAAGACGACAAACGGAGAGGAAAATAAGACGACAAAGACGAGAATGAAAACGAAAGACCAAGACGGAACACGAAGACGAATAACGAAGACGAAATATGAAAACGAAAGACGAAAACAAAAGACGAAGACGAAAGGCGAAGACGAAGAACGAAGACGATAAACAATGACGAAACACGAAGACGAAACACTACAACGAATCACGAGGACAAAAGACGAAGACCAATGACAAAGACAAAAGATAAAGAAGGACGTAAACGAAAGATGAAGACGGAGGCGAAGGCGAAGACGATAGACGAAGCCGAAGTCGAAGACAAAGACGAAAGACGAAAGACGAAAGACGAAGACTAAAGACGAAGACAAAAGGTGATCTAGAAAACAAAGACGAAACACAAAAAAGAAGGAAGAACGACGAAAACAAAAACGAATGAGGAAATGTAATGACAAAGACGATAGACCAAGACGACAGAGGAAGAAGAAAATACGACGAAAAGCAAAGTCGAGAATGAAGACAAAAGACGAAGACAGTACATGAAGACAAATAACGAAGATGAAACACAAAAATGAAAGAAGAAGACCAAAGACTAAGAAGAAGATCAAAAACCAAGAGGAAGCGAAAGACGAAGACGAAACACGAAAACGAATGACGAAGAAAAAAGACGAAGACCGAAGACGCAGAAGAATGATGTAAACGAAAGAGGAAGACGAAAGGAGAAGACGAAAGCAGAGGACGAAAGGAGAAGACGAAAGACAAAGACGAAACCGAAGACGAAAGACGAAGTGAAAGACGAAGACGGAAGGCGAAGACGAAAAACGAAGACGAAAGACGAAGTCGAAAGCCAAAGACGAAAAACGGAGACGAAAGACGAAGACGAACACGAAAGACGAAGACGAAAGATGAAGACGAAGATGGAAGACAAGGATGAAGGGCGAAGACGAAGACGAAGACGAAAGACGAAATGCGAAAACGAAGGTGACAGACCTATACGAAATATAAGCCAGAAGACAAAGACGAGAATGAAGATGATAGACGAAAGACGAAAGACGAAGACGAAGACGAAGAAGAAGACGAAGACGAAGACGAAGACGAAGACGAAGACGAAGACGAAGACAAAGACGAAGACGAAGAAGAAAGACGAAGACGAAAGACGAAGTGAAAGTCGAAGACGGAAGGCGAAGACGGAAGGCGAAGACGGAAGGCGAAGACGAAAGACGAAGACGAAAGACAAAGACAAAAGCCGAAGACGAAAAACGAAGGCAAACACGAAAGACGAAGACGAAAAACGAAGACGAAAGACAAAGACGAAGATGAACGACAAAGATGAAGGACAAAGACCAAGACGAAAGAAGAAATGAGAAAGACGAAGGTGACAGACCTAGACGAAATATAAGACGGAAGACAAAGACGAGAATGAAGATGATAGACGAAAGACGAAGACGAAGACGAATGAGAAATTGAATGGAGCAAACCAGACGCCATGCCGACTAATAGTTCGGTGATAGACGCAAAACAAAATGATGCCTAAGAGGAGAAATTGGCTGACAATTCTTTAAAAAAATATTTTTTTCGCTTTATTTCAAGTATAATTACGTGTATAATTAGAACAATTTAAGTGAAATTAAATAGAGTAAATCTGGCTAATAGTTCATATATATATATATATATATATATATATATATATATATATATATATATAGACACAAAACAAATGGTGCATAAGTTAGTGTGACAATTTTGGACAATAATTAATTTTGTGGCTTCTCTCTGAAATCACCTATATAGGTAGAACACTTCACGGGGCCCACATACCCTAGTTGAACACTTTAGGTAGAATACTTTTCGAGAAATTGAATGGAGAAAACCAGACTCAAATCCAAGAGTTTTGGAAATATGCGCAAAACACAACATACGTTGAGTCATTGCCTGACAAATTAAAAAAAAAATATTAATTTTCTCGTTTCTTTCTGTAATCACGTATATATGTAGAAGACTTTATGAGAATAATAATGGAGCAAACCAGACTCCAAAAGTTTCAGAAATAAGCGCGAAACAAAATGGTGCCTACGTTGGGACATGGGCGGACAATTTAAAAAAAATTTCCTCGCTTCTTTCTGATATCACGTATAGAGGATGAACAATTTACGAGAAATTGAGTGGAGCAAACCAGACTCCAAACCGTTTAATAATTTCGTTGAAAGACGCGAAACAAAATGGTGCCCAAATTGGGAAATTTGCTGACAATTTTGTAAATAATAATAATAATAATAATAATAATAATAATAATAATTATGTCGCTTCTTTCTAAAAACACGTATACGGGTAGAACACTTCACGAGACATTGAATGGATAAAACCACACTCCAATCCTGCTAATAGTTTCGGAGATAGACGCAAAAGAAGATGGTGCCGAAGTTGGGAATTTGACTGAACATTTAGGAAAAAAATCATTTTGACGCTTCCTTCTGAAATCACGTATGAAGATTAAATACTATACGAACAATTGAATGGAGTACACCAGACTCTAAGCCGACTAATAATTTCGTTGCATAAATTGAGAAATTGTCTGTCAATTTTGGAGAAAAAATATTATATCGTTTCTTTCTAAAAACGCATGTACAGGTAGAACACTTCACGAGATATTGAATGGCTGAAACTACACCCCAATCCGGCTAATAGTTACAGAGATAGACGCGAAACAAAATGGGGCCTAAGTTGGGTAACTCGCTGAATTTTGGGGAAAAAATTATTTTGTCGCTAGTTTCTGAAATGAAATATAGAGGTCGAACACTTTACAATAAATTCAATGACGAAAACAAGGCTCTAATCCGATTAATGGTTTCGGAGAAAGACGCGGAAACAAATGGTGCCTAAGTTAGGAAATTGGCTGACAATTTTGGAAAAAAATTAATTTTGATGCTTCTTCCTGAAAATCGTATATAGGATATACACTCAACGAGAAATTGAATGGAGGAAACCAGACTCCAATCTGGCCAATAGTTTTGGAGATGGGTCTAAAACAAAATGGTGCCTAAGGAGGGAAATTTGCTGACAATTTTGAAAAAACACATGTCGCTTCATTCTGAAATCACATATATACGTAGAACATTTCACGAGAAATTGAATAAAGCAAACCAGACTCCAATCCGACTAATAGTTTCGGAGATAAACAAGAAACAAAAAGGTGCCAAAGTTGGGAAATTCGCTGACAATTTTGAAAAAAATAAGAAGAAAAACAAAGAAGAAGACGAAATACGAGGCTAAAAGGCAAAGATGAAATCGATAGACGAAAACGAAGGACGAAGACAAGAGTGAAGACGAAGTCGAAAGGCGAAGGGTGAAGACAAAGGACAAACACGAATCACATAGACGAAAGGCGATAAGCCAGAGACGAAGACGAAAATGGATAAGTGGGACAAAAACGAAGACGTAAGATAAAGACAAAGGATGAAGACGAAAGACACAAACAAACATGATGATCTTAGGCGAAAGACGATGACGAAAAACGAAGACGAAAAAAAAAAGAAAGGCGAAGACGAAAGACGAAACAAGAGTCCTTTCACTTCCTTCGGTGTACTAAGAGCAATGGAAAGATCTTCACTCCTAGAAAATCTTACATTTGAAATCTGCTGCAATGGTTGAAAATGGCTGAAATTTGAAGGATATAATACAAATATAAATTTTGCTTGATAGAAATAGTAGATATGTGGAAAGGTTTTTATTTTTTTGTAATTTTTGAATAATCATGTTTTTAAATGAAAAAGAGACTTGCTCCTTTCGCATAAATGCCCTTCATAATATCGATCTCTTTTTTGTTGTTGTGAGAAGGGCGGGGTGAAGCGGCTTCATGTAAAGGAAAAAGAATTGCTAAAATTTCAAATGATTAAGCATTCATTAATTTTTATCATTTATTTTAAAAAAATGTAATATATATCTAGTACACTCGTGTATCAGAGCGAAAGACGCCACGTAAGTCTCGCCACGTAATATAAGGCAAAATCAATTCCATTCAAAAAAAGACGCTTGCTTTTCACTAGTGAGGTTCCGGGTTCGATTGCCGAAGAATCCCCGTAGACCCCCGTGTGAAATTTGTTACGACAAAATGAGTTTCCTAGGCTAGTCCAACCCCTGTGAACCGTCCTAAACCTTTCCCCCTAACCTTATTCCTTGCCAATTCCGGCCGATGGGTGGATGACCCAGAGCGCGTGCGAGAAGGCGCTACCTGTCGCCGATTCCCTGACTTGACTGCAACTGACGTGACTGCGACTACTCAGCAGGCCCTAGAGGGCGCTTAACGGAGGATTACTCCAGTGCGCTCAATGCTCCGTAAAGACCTAGAAGACGCGTTGGGTCTATACGCGACAAATAGTATAGAAAGTATTACATAACTAGTACTAAAGGCGAGAATGTATGTGCTGTTTCAGCACAACCCATTAATTTACTTAACATAATTTAAGTAGGTGTGATTGTGCATATTTGGACATGTAATTTCATGGTGTAGAATATTTTTCGTATGCATTTGTGTTCTTGTTTTGCAGTATATTGTTCCGATTTAGGTGGAGTCGCTATGAAAGTGGTAACGAAAATGAACAATGTTGCGTAAAGGACAATAAATTAGAATTACGCCGACTGTTGCGGTCGTAACATTAGAAATAGATTTGGATGAAATGAAGCGCGCTATGCGCACAGTGCTCCCGACTTGCGCGTTTCCTTCCCGATCCTCTAAAAAGCGCGCGAACGTCTGTCTTTGGGAGTAATGGCTTGTTATTTTGCAGTTTTTACGTCACAACCTTTGAACATTTAAGATTTAAATCCAGGAAATACATTGTACTCAAAATACTAAAAATATACAACAATTTTGTATTATATATTTTTGATTACAACAATATATTGTCAATTACAGTAAATTAGTAATTGGCAGCCACACAAATTTCTGAACAATAAATATTGTGTAGTTTTGTAAACAAATCATCAGACAATGGGAACAAAATCCCTAGTAGGCGAATATATAAAATCTAGAAAATAAAACAGCCATTCAACTGGCGTGGATGGACATACAATATTTAAAATACGTAGTTCATAAAGAAGTATTTAAATACTGCCCAATATTGAATGCAGCGATGTCAATCTTACATCTCACCAGCTTTCGTTTTGTTGACACTCAGGAATTTTCATCTCCACATTACTCCGGATCTTTATCTGCACTTTATCACCCATGCCCCCATTGCATAAACTTCCATTCAATTCGACATTTTGTTAAAACCAAATTCGCGACCCACGGCACAGCGATCTATACACGTTGAGTTCAACAACAGTTCTCTACGCTAAATCTTTCTCCTGGTGTTTCCCGCTGCTAGCTAAAATACTAAAACAACTTTCGTATGCCGACTTCTGTACACCTTGTTTTATTCATTTTAATAATGTCACTCATTTCAAACTTTCCCAAATTTGTTTGTTTTATTTTCCTTTAATCCTTTTATAACTGAATAATATCTCATTAGTCTTTCATATTTTATCATTTTTACGAGTTAGTTGCCATATTCCAATATCTAAACGAATGTTTGTGTATTCGCATACTCCTCTTTCTTAATTTACGTCCGTCATATTTATTATTTAACATATTTTCACAGATCTGACTCAGTTTAAATACAAACGTCTTGTTTTTCATCTTTCTTTTATTGTTTACGCCATAATGCCGCATTCGGGATTAAATATCGATACACTAAATTTTCTCTTGACGTATCCGGATGAATCGTCACAATCTAACGAAATGGACGTAATGTAATGGACGGCGATATGAATGAATCGTTTCTGGGTATCTGAGATGTAAGAAGGAATCGTGGTTTTTTACTAGATCAGGGAAAATGAATCAGGGAGAATGAATGAAAAGGGAGAATGAATGAATAAATGAATTGTTAGAAAGGTTTGAAATGAATTAATGGCATCCCGTTAGTATACCAGGAGTAATGGGAATAAAAATTAATGATTTTGAAAATTCTAATACAGTCGACGTGAATATATACCAAAACATGCTGGGTTATCTGGGATACAATTGTGGCTGCCACTCGTTCTAATTTCACCTAGACTTACAGCAAACTATCACAATGTGAGAAAGATCCGATAACTATTCATTTGCAAGGCATTAAAGAGCTTTAAGGTACTTGAAAGGAACTAAACATGTTAAACTGAAAATAAGAGAAGAGCAAGGTGTTCTGAATATATACTCAAACGCTAGCGGATGCGTTACTAACGATAGTAAATCGTTTGCAGGATATACGATGATGCTAGGAAAATCATTAATTAATTGGAAATGTAAGAAAGAAAAAATAGTCACATTATACACAATAGAGTCTGAGTTGATTGGGATACACAATGCGATCTGCGAGGAGAAGATAATTTCGCTCACCGAGTTCATCGCCATCGAGAAACCGGTTCGTCGATCAATAAATGGTTTTACTACTAATAAATCAATTATAGACTGAACTAGAGATTTCAAATAACTGCCAATAATAAAAATAGCATGAGAAAACCTAATTTCGTGAAAGAAGACGAAAATTGGAGAAATAGTTCTAAAACATCACATTACGACATCTTGACCAAAGACGTCGACAAAAATCCTTTAAGTCGTCATATGTTATCGTTAGCGATGTTGGTAAATTATCTTTCCTACACACATGAAATGGGGAATTTGTTGGTAATCATGTATCATGTTACGTAATAGGTTTCGTGAGGCACCTTTATTTGTTTGTTTCTACAAAGGAGTGTTGCAGTTGTTGGAAGTAAAGAAGTAGTAGTTTTCTGACTGAAATAAAACGGTGAATCATTTCATTTAAAACTGACCTATTTATTGGATCAGAGCTGCAGTATATCCATAAATTGTTAAACTTAGCTTGCAATTCAACAAGACCCCTTGAATTTTAAACGGATTCATTCTTTCATGTTAGGGCGTCTAAATAATATTTCCTTTTTTTTCAAAAACCGCTCATTTTTTTTCTTTTTTTCTCAGATAGACCATAATACACATAAAATTATGCATGTCGGAATTTCATTTACTTGACTGAATTTTTGAAAATTGCAAAAGTTAACATTTTTTGGCGCCTCTTCCTACTATTGAAGGCATATAATGAAAATATTCTCGTCAACAGCTTACGTTGTAAAGAGAAAGCATTGTAATGCTGCTGGGGTAAAAAGCAAATTTTCGGCAGAAAAAACGATTGTGAATCCTTGTCTACCAAAAAATGACTGGCCGAGGGGTACTTGACCTCAATATTTTATACATTTTCTCAGAAATGGCTCCTAATTCTGTCTTTATTTTTTTTCTGCAAGAGCAAAAGACGCTTAAAGAAATGGCGTAAAGAAATATTGCACTCCCTGATTTTCTGGATTAGCATTTTAGTTACACTTCCTGAATTTTTGAAAATTGCATAAGTTCAAAATGTTTTCGGATTCTTTCTAGAACTACAAGAGATTTTTACCTCAAAGAACAGTCAAAGTAACTCCGGTAGTCGTCTCATTTTCGACGCTCTCTCTAATTTCAAAATTGCTAAATATTAACCTTGCAATATTGGTGAGAGAAACGTACATGAAATATGTTCTAAACAATCAGTCATTTAAAAAAATCAGGCATATTTGTTTAAGTAATTTAGCTTAATTTTGTAAATTTTCGAAATTGCAGATTGGAATTTTCCGCATTTTGTTTGCTAGAATCTTTCAGAAGTTACATCTTGAAACGAAAACCCGTTTTCGGTGTAAGGGAACCCCAAAACTTGTACTCTCATTAACATCACAACAATTTTCCCCCATTACACAAATGTCTCTATACTACGAGTATGCAGAGCTTGATTTACCGCCATTCGCCGCTTTTACCATTTCATTGGTAAAAGCCCGAAAGTCATTATGGTACATCCAGATGAAAATTGCTAATATTAGTACAAACTCGTGTATTAATACTATACATCTATTTTACACTAACACATCACATACTTTCTCGCATTATTTCTAACGGCTACAAATATAATAGATTGAACTTTCAAAAGTGTTCCCAACAAGCAATTTTTTCTCCACGCTGCGTTTCGAACTCCATTTCTTAAAATTAGCGCACCACCAACCCAACAGCTAGTCTCTACTTTACCGACACTTAAACATAGTTCATAATTTCAATTTGCAAAAATTCTTATATTCAAAGATTTTCATTTACATTATATCAAGATATAGTTTTAAAGAACATATTTCATTAACCCTAGATTACAAAGGTGACCTGTACCAAACTTAATTACAAAGTAGTCTAACAGACTACTTTGGGTAAAAATAAAGAAAAACTCATTTTTACAATGATTTAATGGATTGAACATGCATGATGTGGAGTTACAAAATACATTTTAAAGGTTTTTATAGATATACCTAAATAACTAGACTCTCACAGCACACATTTGCTTGGTGCTCTGCACACATGACTTTTGAGAAGCGTCCGCAGTAGTACCTCGTCAGGCGACTTTTGTTATTATCGCCGTCGTCCCATTATGATCGCTAATTGTTCACAACAAAACTTAAATACTACAAGACAAGGTATTCATTATTCATTTTCGTATTCACTATTCACAATATTAGGCAAAGTAGCCATAAAAAAACTGACGTAATTACAAAAACGTAGTCTACTGGACGACGCCTGTTGGCGTACATCGGAAGTAGGCACGCACACAAGGTTACATGTATTTCACAGCTAGTCACACAATGTAGGTACCTAGAGTTTCAGAAACAGGGGGTGAGGGGAAGGGGATAGTGAAGCTTTCGACACTAGTCGCGTCGTATGACAGACGACGCCTTTGTAATCTAGGGTTAAGCAAAATTTCCCATATCATCAATATTGTCTTCTTGTTACATTAATTTTTTGTTCGCAATTTTTGAAAATACAGAGAATTCGGTGAAAATGAGACTTGCACCATTTTTTAATTGTCATTTATTCCAACTGAGGAAAAATTTAAAGAAAGAATTTAAAGCCATTTTTGAAAAACAATTATAAATTCCGTTAACTTCAAGCAAACATTACGTGAAAACTACTTGTTTTTCAAAATATTGTACATGACCTTTAGCACAGAACGATAGATAATAAAAGAGTGAACTATACGGAGCAGTGGAATTGCACACATTCGCTAAAACCCTAAGTAAAATCAGTAGGGGAAATTATGGAAGATAGAATACGGATTTCTTCGTAAAACACACACGTACACACACATATGTCTAATTAAGATGAAATATCATTTCTTTCACAATTTCACAGTTTCTGCAAGGAAAACACATATACTTTACAGAGATGCAGACGGCCTTGCAGATGGTTTTGCCGCTGGTGCTGAGCCTGCACGGTTTGCACGCACAGAGGCAGACAGGGCCGTCAGTAGCAGGCAAGCTTGTTAAGTGTGCGTGCACGTGGGCACGCAAACAGGATTTTGAGACTCTACTGAGATTTTTTTTCAGTATAGCGGACTACGTTTTGCTTACGCAACCTAGCGAGACGCGAGCTTGGTCGCACACTTGACTGTGAACTTGCGTATACACCCCGCACAGATTAGTTCAGCAGTGGTGTGTAGCGTAAGGGACGCCTCGATGCTGAGCATCCCCACGTAAAATATTAACCAAAGAACCATAAAGATTGAATTGATAATCTTACAAGTGGCCCGTTGAGCGAAGCACGTTTTGTTTTAATTTCAAAAGTGATTTCTTATGAATTCGGCGCGTTGTTACAAGCTGGCCTCTCATTGCTTGGACGCTAAAATGGTTCCAGCCCTGCCGCGAGATTACGACGACCAATGACGCATGCGCAGACGGCGAGGTTCCCCCCTCCCCTCTTCACTACTGTCCCAGAGGTATAAACCCGAGTGTGCCAGCCCAGAAAAGGGGCTTACTGCTGATAAATTATATCAAAAATATAGTTAAATTATATATATATAATTATACTTATATTATATATATATATATATATATATATATATATATATATATATATATATATATATACTTTTTTTTTTCGAAAAAACAGGTGACTCGGAAAACCCTCACATTTCTGTGATCGCCTCATACCAACCCGATCAAAGGGCCAAGTATAGGCGACTGAAGCACTTCCTGGAGTAAGAGTAATCTGAAACAGAGAAGTGAGACTTGAAACACAAACGTAGTATTTCCAAACATGCAATGCTCGCGCCAGTATGCTTAAGTCATTTTTTGACCTTCTGTTTTTCTTCATGTTGCAGGGTTGACCATAGATGCCCTTAAGGATAGGAATGGTTCCACCGCGGTGACGTGAACGCACATTGCACTTTCCGTGCGTTCACAAAACTGCACAAAAGGTTCTGCTGAAAAGGGGCTTATGAACTAGTTGGTCGTTTGTGCAAGAAAGCGTAACACACTTGAGGATGTCAGCGAAATGTTTTTCTTTTTCACTCGTGATTCTCTGCTTGGTCATGGGCATAAACAGTAGAAATAGTGCTTGCCTACTAATTCTTAATTAATATGTAAGAAGTTGAATCTTACGTATTAAATATCATTTTGGTCTGAAATGTATAAATTTACAAGTGATCTCATTACTATTCGCGCATGAGAATTAGAGTTAAGCCATTGAATAATTGCTTTCACGAAGTCTCCTGACATAAATATGTTGAAGTATTGCAACATTGTTTTGGTAACACTAGATTCTAGAGAACATTAAAGATCATGATGGCTTCAGTTCGCGTTATTATTGAACATCCGCAAACGCGCGAGTCATGCTAGGCTCCAGGTGTTCATTGTTCCAATTCGAAAAAACAGATCACAGTTTGTCACTCGTTACATTAATTAAGAGATTTAGTAGTTTATGTACTTTGGTGACTATTGCACTATTCCAAGTAATCTATAAAGATTACGAGTACAGTTGTGTAATCGTCGTAATTGCCTTGACATGAAATTTCAAAGTTGCATGATCGCTAAGAAATTTATGTGCCGTGCGGCAACATTCACTCATCAGTGGTCTCGTAAACCCTGAAGTCTTTTGCCCACGCGCAGATCCGCGTGAGCAAGCGAGGTTAGATTTAAGATTGGAGGTGAGGAATAATTGCCCAATCTAAGGATGAAAACAGCAACAAACCGGATTCGAAATGTTCTGGAATTCTTGACAAGTGCTCATCGCCTCAGTCAGTTAAAGCCACGGGCGAGTTTCGGTGAATTTTGACTTGCAAGCTCGTGACGAGATAGTTGCGCGAAAACGTTTAATCGAAATATTTGAAGCAATTTTTCAATTTTGAAAATGATGTTAGGATTTCATGTAATGTGGCTTCCGAAATCAAAATATTCGTTTCAAACTCACAGGGCCTTAAATTCCCCAAGATCGATTGGGATTTATATCAATTTTGGAGAAAATTGTCTGAACGGTTTACACGTTAGCGTTTACCACAGACAGGCCGACGTTTTGTCATCAAACGATTTTTGGGTATCAAGGACCCACAAAACCTGGATTTTGACAACGCAACATGTTAGAAGTAATTTATTTCATATATGTACAAGATTTATTCTTTTTTTACCACCAGTGTCCTTTAACATGAGTGTTTCTTCCTAAATATCGTTTGCGAAATATCGAAAAAATTTTGCCTCAGCATTACCATAACAGATCACCCATAACAGGGTTAATAACTTACTTGGGTGATTAAAACATTTTCCAAAACTCCGCCAAATTTTTAGAGGCTGAACTCTTATTTGCTTGGCCGATTACGTATTGCTGACGAAGTACAAGTATATGTTTACACTACACAACAAAATCTCACAATGTGGCCCTACTGCTACTACAACTATACGTCATATATTTTAATTTCTACAAACATTAATTTACGAAAACTTAAGCTGAAAAAAATCTCCCTAGAATATAAAATTAGACTTATATTTTGAATATAGTTTTCGGAACCTCTGCATTTTCGAGTATATTAGCCCGTAAAAAAGTATGTTACATATTTCACTTTTTAATACTCTGTTTTTTAATATCAAGGCCGCAATTTTTTTCCCTCGAACCTAAAACTAGCCTTAGAGTTTGGAAAGAGTATCGTATCTTTCTGAGGATTTGAGTTTTTTTCAACTGACCAATCAGCCATTAAGAATTTATGTTAATTTTTTTTACTTTTCACAATACCAAAAGATGGAATATCAAGGCCGAAATAATATTTTCTAGAGCTTTAATTAGCCTTTAATTTTGGGAACGGTTCATATTTTTTCTGCGTTTTTTGAGTTTTCGAGTATATTAACAAGTAGGAATGTATGTTATCTGTTTTTCTTTATACAGTTCTGATTTCCGTAAATTATGGGTTAAAGCAACTTTTTTCCCCCGGAAGCCTTTAATTATTTTTAATTTTGGGAAGGGTATCATAGTTTTTTCTGGGTTGTTCGAGTTTTTGTTGATGCCAATGAGAACACACATAGCATTTCACCTTGTGCTACCTTGAATTTGGTAATATGAAGGTCAGAATAATTTTAACCTGGACATTATATAAGCCCTGAATTTTGGTGTTTTTAGGCTTTTAGTGTTCCTGTGTAATAGCTCAAAAGAACATGTGTTACCTGTTTTTCTTTATACAGTCCTGTTTTCTGATAATTTTTTTCTTAGAGCCTTTAATTTGGGTAAGGTTGTGTATTTTTTCTTAGGTTTTAGAATCTTCTTGTATCTTAGATTTCTTGTATAAGAACGTATGTTACCTGTTTATGTTTGCACAGCCCTGTTTTAGGGGGAAAATGGGCTGGAACAGTTTTTTTTTTCCAAGAACCTTTTTTTGGAACCATTAATTTTTAATGCATTTTCGTTGACTTCCAATAATGCAAAGTTGTATTTTCCAGGTGGATGCTGCTTACTTTAGTCTAAAGCTAGCAGCAACCACGATTTTGGGAAATCCACACGAACCTAAAATTCGGAAACTTAATTAGCTGAAAGCTTAATTTTGGATAAAACCTTTAATTTTGAATATAGTTTGGTTGAGTTTGGTTTATGGGCGCTGCTAGATTTATAAGGCTACAAAGCTACCCTAGTCTTAAGATATCAGAAAGACAGTGCGAGAAAGTCCGTGCCATTTGTGTGTTTGTGTTTTGTGAATTGTTTAGATTCCTGTTGCTGGAAGTTACCGATGTCCGCACGAGTAGTTTACATTTTCACGTATTTTATATAAATAATATGAAAAAATATTTTTTTCTGAAACGATATCACATACAATCTGGCAGTAAAGCGGATAGTATCGGTTTCAGGCAAGGTAGCATGGTCAAAGGTGGATTTGTGCATAAGCACAGGAGGCACGTACCTCCGGGGGAAAAATTTTAGGTGCGGCAAAATTTGAGAACGAAAATTGGGTCCGAAGACCCTCTTCTTTATCTTGTGCGATTTTTCTTTTTTCATTTATATTCTATGAGATTTTTAAGAAAATTATTAAAAAACTCGAAAATTAATTTATTAGCAGGCTGATAAAACCTTCTGCTGTATGACTTATGATAAGTTAAAATGAGCGATGTTTACATCTCAGACGTCATACAATGAAGATTTAATTACAATAACCAAAAAGGAGTCATGCTACATCGAGAAAATTATTTACATCACAAAGTTTACGTATTTAAATTCACGTAATTTTTGTAGTACGTTTGAAGATGCCTTATTTCGTTCATATTTTCTAGTGTTAAATGTAGACATCTTGGTAAATTTAAGATTTAAAAGCAGAACAATGATAAAATAATAAATATGCATAACAACAAAAAACGGTGAATTGATAAATTGAAATATATTTAAAAATTAATTGAATTCCCGTAGAAAAATGAACACGCATAAATTATTAATAAATTATATTTAATTTTAGCCCCAAATAAGTTTGTCCAATTTTTGAAAACACATTATACTTGTTATAATGTATAACTCTTTTCCTGGGTTATCTGAAGACGGAGGAGGAGGCAATTTTCGCGAGCCTACAGGCGACAAAGTTAATAATCCGCTTCTGACCACAGTGGCACTCAAGACGCTGTCAGATAGGAACCGTTCTTAACATATTTGCGTATGTATTTAATTTCACGCTACTGCTTCGTTTGGCATTAATTTGAGTCTTCACTCCCTCCAGAGGATATCTTCTCTCTCCCATAGCTTTTCTTCAATTAATTGCTAGGGAAACGTTTTGCCACTCTACACGCACGGCGCTTTGTTTTTAAAAGCTCCACACGCCACGTAAGAAATAGCGCTTTGATGATTTCGAATGGGGATGATTCGGATCATCCTCCTTCGGTATTTCCACACAAATAAAGTTGTCAATTGCGATCCATTACCCGATGACCGTAACATTAAACTTTATCGGTGGAACTTAAAATTCATTTTAAACTGCTAAATTGTTCCGATTTTCTCTTTTGGAGTACCTCAGAGGATATTGTCATGAGATGAGGGGTTTAAGACGCTAAATTTTCGTAGAGTGGAGTTTTGTTAATTTGTAATAAGTATTTTTTCAATTGCCCCTTCTACATAAGAGTAAATCGAGTATAAGTGAAGGAATGGAATTAAAATATTTTCTGAAATTGCTTGTACTATCTTTCTATATATTATTAAAAAGAATGTGAAGTAGTTAAGTTTAATTACAGGTCTGGTCCAAATTAAGCTCTTGTGTTCATATTGTAATACATCATACCTTAGTGCTGAAATATCTTTTGTATTTCTTTGAATGTTGATTTGAATTATTGTTTCATGTGTGCACAATAAACTATTATTATTCCTCTGCATACTCAGTTTCTGGATGTCTCATTTATTCCTTCATTTATATGGCTGTGACTTGCAGCCACATCTAATGCACTTCTATCAATCTCAAATTGCTTCTGTGACCAATGTAATGTTATCTCAAAATACCTGCTTGCTGCATTGCATAAATAAGAAGTATGTGGGTATTAAATGTTCAAAAACAAATTTTAAGTTAATAGTTATTACTAGTTCCAATTGATATAATCGTATAAAACCATTTTTTTTTAAAATTTCTAAGTTTACTATACAAATTAAATTATATCTCATGACCTCATTTTAATAATTTTGTTAATTTGGAATAAAATGAAAAGTTAAAAAGGTAGCTACAAATTAATTTCTTTATTACAAATAACTGAGCAAATATGATTTTCAAGGTTTAAAAACTAACAGAAAATATCTTGGCTTTTAAATTTTTCTTATATTTTTCTAAGTAAGATCACCCTGTAGCAGGCAAGCAAATTGTATTTTTTCTTTTTTGGATTATAAAGTGAAAGGAGGAATGTAATGGAGGTATCTGCCATTCTTAAATTATAGATAATTCAATGTAGGAGTATAGAAGGCAAGTCATTCTTGTACAACATTGCCATAAATATCTCTTTTCTAATGAAGATATTCAATCCACACTACTCCACCCCTCTTCCAGGACTCTTACTGAATTATTTATTAGCACCATTCTAAGCATTTCCCTTTGGATGACTTTCTATAAGATGCACATTTTCATTAAAAAAATATTTTTTTGTTCATCATGCCATCACCAGATAGGATCACACAACACACCCCACAACACTCCCTTCATAAAATCTAGTAAAAATGATGTGCGGAAAGGGTAGATTAATATTTCAATTAATTCAAGTGTAATAGTACATTTTTGCAGAAATACATCTACATTGGAAACTATGTACAATATTTGAAGTTAAACATACTGTATGGTAAGCACAGTATTAAAGGAAGACCTACCTATTTTTCTAATATGCAACTGGCATTATTATACATAGTACTTGTCACAGATCTTGCTAGTTCCTATCCAAAATGACAGTGATGGATACAGTGAAATACTAGATCTAAAGCCCAAAGCTGATGTGGGAAAATTTACAGCTTGGTCCAGGGGCAACATTTAACAAAACATCCCCTTCCTTTTGCATCCAAAGTTAAAAATTGTTCTTGTAATTCTGAACAATCTTGTACCATCAATAGTAATTGGTTAATTAATTCCAAAGGGCAAAATCATTAATAGATCAATCAATGTGCATCTTCTTTCATTTTTCAGTAATTTTAGAAGAAATTAGAACTGATTAAGTTATGACTATCATAATCTAACACTCATGCCCATCCAACCCTTCTTAAATGACTGTGAGAAGCATTGTTCAACTTAAGAGGTGACTGAACAAACACAATTTGTGATATGTTGAATGAATTAACTCCCTTTCTTTCTATTTGTAATTGTATGTGGCAGTGGTTTATATATTAAAAAACTATATACAAAAGAATTTCAGATGAATGTTTTAAATTTCTACAGAAATTGATATACAATTGATTGTTATATAAACATCATCTACAAACAAAATGTCACTTATTTAATTTGGCTTCTATTCTCTTCATTTGCCACAAATAATTTATGTATCTAGCAAAAACAAGGATATTTACAAATGTAAAACATTTCTTAAATACATAACAGTATTGAATTTCTGATCAAGTACCAATATGTCCAACGCTAACACACAGTACAAAATGATCAGTATTGACATTTCAATTTCTGAATACCACTTGATGCACAATGAACCATAGAACAGAAATAAAGAAAACAGTAAAATTATGACAAACAAAGACTGACAAGTAAAGAAGTTAGAAGAATTTTTCAGTCCAGTATTTCCTGCATAAAGCACTATCAATAAAATAATCTAAAAATGTAAGTATATGTACAATACTGGATTAATTTCATGGGTCAGAAGTTGACAAATTTTCAACTTCATATAACAGTTCTTATTAGCAAGATGTGAATGTTCTGCACAATACAACCTTTCTAAAATGTGAATTAGATGAAACTTATGATCAAATAAGATATGGCACCATACCAGAGGGGAAAAGATTGCCCCTATACTGATTTTTCAATGTACAATGCATTAACAAATCAATCGCATAAACTCTATAATCAGTTGCACAATTGTACATTTTTTATCAGAAAGAAGAGTACATAATATTTAAAATACAATTATGACATTTGTAATATTCAAATTGTGCAGATTTGCTTTCCTTTAAAACAAGTGTATTCACTTACTTTCAAAACACATGTTAAAATACTTATAACTTACAAAAATATGTACATTAATGTGAATACACTTCAATAAAAATAGTTTAAAGACTGATACAAATTCTCCACAATTATATTTTAATATGTATATACACATATTCTTTAAACGAAAATGTACAAATATGCGCTGGGAAGGAGAATGATCTCTGCTTTTTGAATTGTTTATGAACCCCCCAAAATTTCACTGTTCAGACCTAAATGTTAAAACCAAATTATTTTTGGTACCACACTTGTTTTTCTTGTTTTAATGTAAATTAGTAGCCAGAGACACATAGTTTGTACTGTTCATTTCATAATTAATGTACAAACTTCCAGATCACTCTACTTTCTTTATAAGACTACATGCCCAAAATACTGGAATCCTCTTTACTGTAGACTGGAAACAAGGGTAAGGAGAATACAATGGATGCACATACAGAATGTATGTACATATATTATGTAAGGGAGTATGTAAATTGTACGGGTATGAGTGTCACAAGAGATTGCCACATATTGAAGTGCATCTACATGTTATGGCAATATGTAGATGAGCATAACTTCAGAATTTTAAAACTGTATTTTAATTGTCATAGAACATTGTGTAACATGAAAGATTTTAACAGATCCTTCTTGTTTATCAAATTCTTGAGAAAATTCCTTGTTTTAGAACTATTTCACATATTTAACACTCTACTTTTTAAAAAAATATAATGCAATAAGAAATTTATAAGTTTTTCAACATCAATAATTCATGTTTTGAAGATTGTTTCTTTTCCTCTGTATGCTCATCTACGTATGAACATAAGGGTTCATGTTTTGTGCATCTCACTAATAATACTTTCTTAAAGCTGTACACTAAGACAATATATAATTGAATTTGTATCGAGCCATGCAGATGATGCATGAATGTAGTGTATGTGTGAATGTCCTTATAATTATACAGATTTTATACAAGTTTGGTTCTGACGACAGGTAAAATATATAATAATTATTATTACAGTATGTCTAAACTTCTAAACTGGCCGATATTTACTGTCTGCCAATATTTTCACTATTTACAATAAATACACATACATTCTTTCTCATTTTCAATCTTGCTTCATCTCCTCGTTTTTCCACAGTAGTAAGTGGACATAGTCCTCGCACACATGTATCATGACACTTCTTTGCTCACCCTCCTTTAGAGAAACGTAACAAAATGCTGCACTCTGTTGTATGCAAATTTACAGGAAGGATTCATTTTGTATACAATGAATATACCTACAGTATCTCTTTAGATTATTACGTAGCTGCTTTGGTCACATGCATTGAACAATATCACAAAACATTATCTCTTCAATTTCCTTCCCATTCCTATCACACTTGTTTACTTTACAGCAAAGATAGAATTTTAATGACAATTAGCCAGGCCGAGAATGATCCTACTTGTGCAGTCTTGTTTCAAGTAAAAATTTCTCATCCTACCTTAATTTAATTTGTCTTTTGGCTTTATAAAACATTAATTAGGAAACAACTTTAGTCGGTAACTCACCCTTCGCTCAAGATTGTACACACAGTATTCACTACTGCATACAAATGTTTATGATTGTTTTTCTTTCTTTTACAGCACAGTAAAAACTGAAATTATAGTAGTTAAGTTTAAGGAACAATGGGGTAAGGATGGTACTCTGCAACATCAGCTGTATTGAGGCTGCATTATTTGTGACACTATAGGAACACTGTACTCTTGTGATTGCTTTTTCATTTCAATGTCACTTCAGTTGTACATTTCATTTTAGAATAGTCACACTAGTTTCAACTGAATAAATCACTTATCACACAACCACAGTTAAGTTACAACAAAAGGAACACTGCATTTTTGTACAAGTTCACAACGCAAGTCTATTTCCTTGCTGCTCATTTCTCACACTTGCATGAATTTACTTAAGTAAAAGGAACGTTTACGAGAGGGATGGGTAAATAATATTCACTCAAAGAGTGCCAGAATGTCATCACTGGTAGTATTGCCTGGTGTGCCATTGTTGCCGTTACTACTAGCCCCACTCGAAGGTGGTGTAGCCAAATCGGGTGGGTCCAAATACGATAACAGTTCCATTGGATCCACAACATTATCAGGTAAAAGCTGTATGAAAAAACAATATATGTTAATTTTAATTGAACTGTCAATAGAAAGGAACATCCATGTAAAAAATATTTGAAAGGCAATTGATATTAAGAATTGAAAATTACTACAGAACAATTTGCATTAAGAAAAATAATGATTACAAAATTAATATAATATAAATAAAATAATGAAATCAAACACATGAAATTTAAAAACATGTTTGAAAACTGTGTTTGCTCCTTTATCTAATACTACATGACAAATATTGAAATTGAAAACTCTTAAAATTCAATTACATAGAAAATACTTATGCAGATTATTTTTTTATTTTAAAATATTAATGAGAAACACAATAATTATTGATCTTTTATGTATAGTGTATCATTTATAGTATATCCTATCTTCCTAACCATCAAATTTTACATATTAGAAAACATTTAACTCTGGAGTAGTAGAAGATTCTATTCAAGCAAGAATTGAGAAGTCATTCGAAAGTGCCATATTTGCAACTAACAAATTTACAGAAACAGCATGAAATTAGTAGCAAGAAACACAATAGTATTTGGTTGCTATTTTATTAGTCAACATATTTTAAAATATTTCATGAGAAAATGAGACAAATTTATTTTCAGAAATGTAAGAAGAAAGAGAATTATGATACTCATACTGGAAAATAGAATGTTTATTCATTGTAGTTTTTTAGGTCCTATCTAAATTCCTATTCATTCCATGCTACATTATTTCAGATATGATTGTAATGTTTCTTTGATTTTCACCATTGAAGTCAATACAGAAAGCCCAATTGACGAAAAACATAACTACATAGGTATTCAATAAGTGAGAACAATTGGGTCATTCTAGAGGAGCCCAAGGAATTTGTGTGTGTGTGTTTGGCTCAGTTTTCAAGTTGTTTAGTTTTTTTATTACACAGGCCTAATCTGTTCTCCGCTGGAAGTTGAACTGTAGGCAAAACTACAGGCTGTAAGTGCCCTGCTAGTGTCATATGGTCAGTCTTTGCCAACACTGCATGATCAAAATTTGGTGCATTTGTAAGAAAAAAATCAAATATTGCACGTGTTTATGGACCAGTTGTATGGAAAATATATGCCTTAGCAGAAATATGCGAACAAAGATTTGGCTCTTGAGGACTTTCTTTCTTGAAAATATTTAGAGTTTCAAACAACGGTATTGTCAAAATATTGAGTTTTTATTTTGCACCTATACGTTAAAAATTGTCAGTTAGGCATTTTTCTCACTTATATATTATTTTACTCCTCTGAAAACTATATAAATGAAATTTTCCTGTACAGGTTAATTCATCTTGGTTCGTCTAACCATCACCAACATCAAAGCAAGTTTTTCACGAATCTGTTAGGATTTATAGGTATTGAATAATGCAAATTTATTATGTCCATATACATGTCCACTAAAATTCTGCTCCCTTCCCGTAAAGGAAGTTCAGAACATGTCATTAGCCTCATCTAACTTTGGTAAGCTATGCATTTAGTTGTGAATCTTAAATAAGTTCCAAGATGTTCAAATTTGTGAAAATAAAGTCAATTTGTGACAAGGATTTAATCACTTATTAGGAAATATGTTCAAAGTATGTGATGTTCAAAGTAGGTGACAACTTTGGTAAAATCAGATCAGAAATATTCTAATGCCTCAATATCACCGCAAAAATGTAATCTCTATTGAAATTCAGAATTTAAGAGGGTAATTAAATCATTAGTAATGTTTTTTTACAGATTCTGCACAGAGAAACCAATTAATTACAAGGATCTAAATTAACTTATTACTAAGAATTAAGAAAGAATAAAAAAGTACTTACATTGAGGCCCTCTTGTCCCTGGCCTTCACCATCAATGACAGCCGCAGGATCGAAGTTGAGGTCCGATGGAATATCAGGAGTCTCCGTTGTGGCATTATTCGTGCCTGCACTTCCACTCGTGTTTGTGGTCGAGTGGCTGCCAGTGCCTGCACCAGTGGTGTTTGTGTTATTGCTAACCGTACTTGTGGAGACGCTTCCAACAACTCCATCAGTGGTGGTGGTGGCAGGAGGTACGCTGGGAGGCCCACTATTGCCACCTCCTGGAGTGTGAGCGCTGGGTGTTCCTCCAGGGGTGTGAGGTGTATGTGGAGTGTGAGGTGTATGGGGTGTATGAGGCATCTGCAATAAAAAGAATTTACACTACATGTACATGTTATGTAAAGGAGTGTTAAAAAGAATAGAACTGAAAAAAGGAGAATTGAAAACTAAATGAAGAAGCAATAGAGACAATGCACACTGGAAACAGACTGACAGCAGAAAAAGCACAACAGAATGAAGAACCATGCCTGTATCTGATTTTTATTCTGTCAATCGACAATGGAAATTAAATTTTTCTAACTACTCTTCTCAGCATTTCAATGACACTGAAGAATACATTTTCATAGCAGCAAAAAATTTCAATGTTTAATATAGAAAATTGTTCATTCCATTCACAACATAAATATAAAAGAGAATTGTTACTTAAATAGAACTTCCCTTATCAGGTTGATCCACAGAAATGACTTCCTTCATTCTGTTTTGAAAGTTGGAAAAAAAAGTTTTTTTCTAGCATTTTATTACCTGTTCATTCAATGTTTTCTCCATTGCATTAAGAGGATCCAAAGAATTGACCGATTCACTTAAATGTGATAATGGTCCACCTCCACCAGCATATTCATTACTACCAGGATTCGAACCAGCACCGAAGTCGTAGGAATTCCCTCTGTTTATGCCAGCAGCATTGTAAGGAGGAGGTCCACTGTTCATCATGGAACCACTTGCAATGCCTGTTGGGGAAAAATCCACTGATCACATAATTTTCCACACAACTGATCATCAGAGCTACAATAAAATGTCTGAGAATTACTCACTGTTCATGTCTGGTGGAATGTATGGTGACATGGCTTGGTTCATATCCCAATTATTCATTGTTGGGAGGGTCATACTACCTGGAGACATTGCTTTGTTCATTCGCTTTGCCCCACAGGAATCACTATCCTCTTCAGTCTACAAAGGAAAGACAAATCACATTTAACAAATTTAAAAGCATTATAGAAAAGAACAAATTCTCAAAGCATATTCTGAAAACAATTTAACAACAGAACATATCAATGAAAATGAATACTCACTTTTATGCCTTGAATACTTTTTGCTGGCTTCCAATTAGCCGAGGAATCTATAGTCACCTCTTCAACTTCAGAGTTGTTCAGAGTATTCAAGATGCCCCACATGTATTGGTCCACCTCTAGCCCTTCCAGCTGAGCAGGTTTACTGAAATAGATATTAAAGATAAATTAATTTTGAACTTTTAAATATTATCTATACAAAGTAATGGTACGAGCAAATTAAAAATTTAAGAAGAGTAAATACATACTTGCAAACAGGACACCTCCAAGAACCCCTCTCACAATTCAGCTGAAGATAGGACTCCAAGTCAAAACACTGAATGTGTTTACAGTCATGACCTCTAGCAGGAAGGGTTATTCTCTTGAAGGTGATGGGACACTTCAATGACACCTGCATCGATGTTAACACAAGCTTTATCGAGAGACAGAACAGTATTGTTTACTGATGAAGGAGAAAGAGAGATAGATGAAAATCAATTTCACTGTACCGAACTCACCTTTAGGGCAGTTTGCTCGACACCGTCTCTGTCCGTGCCCATGCCTCCTCCAGAGGATGCTGTATTACTGAAATTTCGCTTAATCTTTGCTATACAATGATCAGCAGTCAAAAGTCTTTTTCTCAATAATCCTTGTAACACACTTCTTACACTTGGTCGGTGTACTAATTGTAAAACAAAGAGATGGGACTGAAAAAAAAAAAAACATGGCAATTCATTAATAATTTATCCATCAGAATCAAAGACCGCTGCATTTAACATAACAATGAAACTTCATACTCACACAACAGCAGGCAGAAACGGTAATTTGAATCGTGTTGCGACCTGGTTGACATACTTCTTTAAGGTAAAGAGGTTTATGAGAGGTTTTATTTTCTCCACGGTCAATACTGAGGGGAGTTGCATTGACTGATACTTGAACGCTAGCAGGCCAGTTGGTGTTCATTAATCTGTCCTCGTGATGGAAACACTTCAACTGGAGTTCCAGATCAGACCTATAAAAATAAAAATTAAATCTCAGAATAATCGTTAGAACATTGGGGAAAATAATAATGTTTTGAATTTCTGTAAAAAGTGTTAATTTAGATCTGCCTTCTCCTTACCTCCACATGAGAGTCTGATGAACGGTGGGTTTGAGCTGGAAGACATGATTACTCACTGCCAAGTTGTGCTCCAAGCGGAAAGGTGGTAAGATGATGCCATCACGAACAGGGAATGTCAAGCGTAATTCATCATCTTCTGAAAATACAAACATACTTTTATTATGTTAAATAATTACAATTGATAATGTATAAAATAGTAATGATTTGTTAGCAGCTCAGTCAGTAGAGATCCAGCATAGAGGAAGTAACTTGAAGTATCAATCAATTTTAGGCAAACACAACGAGGTGTTTTTGAAATTTATTTCTGCACAAGGCAGCACTCTCAAAAGCATTCTGTGATCTCAACAATGTCACGCACGTTGTGGGATGCACACCCACTGGTTGCTTCTGAACTCACTCTGTATGGGTAGTGGTGGCTTGAGCTCCGAGAAATTTGGCTTCACATCAGGGTTCGGACTGATGTATGGTGGCATGCTGCTGGCTGGGGTGAGAGGTGGCGTGGGATTGCCGGGAATGGGGCTATGC
This sequence comes from Gryllus bimaculatus, assembly GCA_017312745.1. Lineage (NCBI taxonomy): Eukaryota > Metazoa > Arthropoda > Insecta > Orthoptera > Gryllidae > Gryllus > Gryllus bimaculatus. Next base: position 675,282 of record BOPP01000333.1, on the reverse strand, counting down.
TGGTAGCTCATGTTGCTCCTCATGCTGTTCACGTCCTGCTGGAACTGGCTAGCTGCCCCAGCGCCGTACTGAGCTCCAGTACCCGTGCTCCCGTACGCTGGTGCCCCCGCTGCCTGGTGGTGGCTTGTTGGGAACTGCCCCGCAGCCGCACTGCCATTATGATGGGCGGACATGGCTCCAGGAATGGCCCCAGTGTTGAAGTACTGGTGACTGCCTTGGCCGTTAGCCGTGTAAGGGGGAGTGGTCTGCCGCATTGTACCCCGCACACCAGTGCCAGGTGCAAATGTACCAGTAGGACCCATAGGTTGTTGTGAAGGATACTGGTTTTGGAATGCAGGTCGACCACTTCCATAACCAGTTGGATACTGCAAAGAAAAGAGCTTCACTTCAAATTTAATCCATTAATAGTAAAAATGTTAAGGGCACTACTGTGCACTAGAATAATTGACTTCTGAACTTGAGTGTTGTACAACATGATAAATTCAAATTTGAGTAAGCTAGGTTTTACTGCCTTGTGTTTAAATTATTAACACTAAAGAATAATCAATAAACAAGAATCATTCTTACATAATACATACAAAACTGAAAATTTTACTTTTAATGCAATAAGAACACTAACATATTCTTTAGCCTCAAATTTAACAAAGAAAAAATGAGACACCTTTTTCAAGAAGTCAGAAATTAAAATTTGCTATTCACCTGTGGTCCAGCTGCAGGAGAGAAACCAGGCTGCATTGTTGAAGCAGGTCCTGGGGTAGAATAAGCTTGTTGCCTCTTTTGTGTCATGTGCATTGCAGGAGAGGGATAGGGGGTCATTCTCCTGTACACTTGACCACCAGCTGGTCCCTGCAAGGTGAACGACTGAATGTTTACAATCATTCAAAAAAGAAAGAATAAAGAATATAGAATATATGTTGCATTTCATCATATTAAAGTGATTCAGAAAGTCAAAATACATTGTGATAATTGCATATGAAGATTTCAAATGAAGGTAAATCCCCCATCTCTTAATAATTTGGCAATTTTAAAATTACCTGCATTCCCATCTTGGGCACGGGCATGGAGCCTGGCCCCATTCCTCCCATCATGTTCCCATGCATGCCACCATTCTGGCCCATCATTTGCATGTTGGCCATTGAACTCATGGGACTCATGCCATTCATGCCACCTCCCATGTTGCCCATACCCATGTTGCCCATGGTGGTCATTGCCGACGTAGGATTGCCCATCCCCAGAGGTCCTTGGGCCCGCTGGGTCCCATATCCTGCCCCATACTGCTGAGCCTGCATCCCATGTTGGGGAACATTATTCATCTGAAACACATTGCCACCGTAATTTGTATTGGAGTTCTTGGCTTCACAATATTTGAAAATTAGAGGGAAGAGATTTAATTTTAGGTCCTTCACATAATATTGAGACCTAATTTTTGTAAGGATTTTGTGAGTTGTTAAAACAGAGAGATGCCAGGTAAAAGAATGGTATTTTATTTGTGAACGAGGAGAGAATGTGCTCTTGAAAGACAATGCAACAATTTGCAAATGGAACTTTTCTGCCCCCATCAAATACTATCAAAAACAACTGTTCCTTTATGCCTTTTAAAAAACCAATTACTTCTTCAATTTCATGACAGAAGTTTACCATTTTTTGAGTCGTTAGTTTGATCTGGTGACCACCATCCCTAAATTTTTCAGCAAGATATTTGAATGCAGTTTTCAGGTGTATTTTGACATTCTGCAATACAATTAAGTTTCTTACAGGCCACTATTGCAAATAAAAACATTAACATTAAATGAAGTCCTATGTACGCGATTTTAGAAAATGGTTTTCAAGGGAAAAAAAGACTATGAAAATTCGGTTAACTTCCTTTCATGAACATGTATAAAATATAATAATAAATTACCTGAAATGAAGCAAATTCAATAGCTAATATTTAAGAAGTATCACTTTAAAGATATCTTCCTTGATACTACATTACATTCCACATGCTGGCCTCGAAACTATATTCTCAACATGCAAATATTTTGACGCAAGGAACATGTAACACTAGGTACTAAGCATCAAGACTGCATTGTCTTTTAACATTCACAAACTCTCCACTAGAAACTTCGTCACTGGAACAGGCAAAGAGTACTCAGTACAGGTCTTGAATATAAGGGATAAAAACAGGAAGGGTTAAGGAAAAATCCCAGCAAATCTTTAAGCTAGCAGAAGAGCAACACAGAAACATTCAATATCAAATAACAAATATAGATACAGTGTACCTTGGGACACTGGGCAAGAACTAACAGTAATGCTTGAAAAAAGGGCAAACTACTTGACAGGTGCAACAAGCCAAACCATATGAATACGCTTATTCTAACATAAAAAAAATTAAGTTTTAAAGTAGGGTGCTATTGGTAGATGATTAGCTTAAAAAAAACACAGTATGTCGATTGGATTTTTTCCATCTTTCAGGAACCTGCATCACATTCCACAATGAAACACATTCTAGATATAGAATATAGTGATAGCACAGTTTACAATGAAATATTGATTATTTCTCCAAATAGTCAACGGTGAAAATTATACATGCAATGTAATTTTGAATATTTCATATATTTCAAAAGACATTCATACTGGGGCAGCAATAATGTGAAATCATTGTAAAGCAGTGCTAATAACTAAGAAGGGCTGTGATGGCAGGTTTCGAAATAAATCAATAAAGGCATGCAAGAGAAAAGGGCAGAATTATTTTTACGAACAATTTTATTTCAAGTAATCATTGAATAAATGTCATTATTTTGGGTCAAGAAAAAGGGGGGTATGGCTGAATTTCACAATCATCACTTCCACACTAGAAAGCAACTACTTTCTGCGATCGCTTGCCATCCCCGCAATGTGCAGAACGCAAGGAACGAAAGACTTTCAGGTCGCCCTGGATTCCCCAGACGATGCATGGATCCGTTCCTGCAGTCCTTCTCATTGGTAGTCGCTCTGGCAGCGCACCCAATGGGATTCGGTGACAGCAGAAGAACCGCGCCGTCGTGCGACGTAACATGCGACTGCTTACCTACCAACGCAGGTAACACAGTGGGCCGGTGGGGTAAGTTAAGGAGCCGAAAGACGGACAACATTTGTTTGCGATTGTGCCGCATCAGGATACTATTAATTAAAATAGCCTTTGATACAGATTAGAATATATAGGTTGTAGCCACTTGTTAAAACAACTTTTTTAATTTTTTTTTGAATACCATCACATGACTTAAACCGGTTTAAAGACAACTATTTGGGAGATGTAATTGTTTCTTCGATTTTTTTTCTCGTGAAATGGACGTCATTTTAACCACTCGGAAGAGGAATCATTACGTGAGTTACACAAGTCAACGATTCGTGTAAATACGTGTATTACAGAGACTTATGGATCCTTTCCCCCCTCAAGTGACGGGGTGGCTGATAATCAAGACGGGCACCCACAGCGCAGAATTGGGCAAAGGCCCTCTCAACTCCAGTATTGCCGCCCTTTGGCGGGATGACTATGTCGAAGGGGGGTGGGGATGGGGTGGGGGTGCGCCTACCTGTCCGAACTGCGAACCCATCTCTTGCCGCTCCTGCAGCGCCACGACGCTGGCGGTGGCGGTGGCTGTGGCGGTGGCGGCCGCCACCATGGCTGCCGCGCTCAGCGCCGACGGCGAAGGGTGGTACTGCGCCGCGCCCTCCTGCGCCCCCGGGGTGCCGGGCCCACCGGCCGCCGTCGCGCCTGCGCCCCCGGCGTTCATCCCCCCGCCCGAGGCCTGGGGGCCGGCCGCGCCATACCCGCCGCCGACGCCGCTGCAGCACACAGCGTGGGAACGCGACGCGTTAAAAACTCTCACACGCGTGCGGGACGCGCTCGCGACGACGCAGCCGCTGTTGCCGCGTGCGGCGCCGCGCCCTCCGCTCACCGCGTTCGTCGCTTGGCTCCACCGAATTTTGACAGCTCAGCGCGGGCATCGACACCACACCCCGATTCGCAGTCGAATCTTAGGGCTACAATTACACTTACAAATGATCTATGTTTCCACGACAGGTGAATTTAATTTTCATTTTTACGAACAAATGTTTAAAATACGAAGGCGATTAAGCGATTTAACTGCTTAATGACTTTTACAATAAGATTACTGTAACAATGAGCTATCAATTTTACGTCTATGATGTCAGTATGAATTTATCAAAATTCGGCAGAGCACAACGAACAGGGTTTGCAGAGTCCTGTGAAGAAACATGTAAGAACATATATGCACGTCAGGTCGCTCAAAAGCAAGTCAAACATTTCAAATGAAATGTGAGCTAACTGTTGCGATCATCTAAGAAGCAATAATTAAATTGTATCAATCTTATAAATCGTTCTTTTTTGATTCCTTACTTAAATCAATTTGATGTTCATACATGCGACTTTATTTTGGCGACCAAACGAACATATGAAATGAGAAAAACAAAAGAAATTGCAATTTGACTTTGTGGCAAATGCAGGACACTGAATTCACAACGCAATGGAAATGTGAGTGACGAATTTTCTGTTGTCTCTAGGACAACTCACACAAAAATAGAGCGATCGTAAATGAATACCACGAAACAAGGCTTCGAGAAATACACTTTTCTCCGTAAGTAGTATCTGGTACGAAGCCTTTCACGTCCTACTTCTCTTTGTACATGGCACCTGTCCAGCTGAATAATAAAACTTATTTTCTCCACGCACGCTAATATCCATAACTATACATCTTTTGCGTTTTGCCAATAACTCTTACACGCAACATTTCGTACTAACACTCCACTCGCAAGAACAAAGTCTTGCAATCAAAACAATGTGTTATAACGTTTTGCAAAATAGTCCTTTTCTGAACGCGATTCGTAAGATTTTCACATCATACCACATCAATATTTCATCGCAGAAAAATGCAACCTATGTACAAGACATGTAGAACAGACATGACGCTCAGTTTCATGTCTGTGTGAGACAAAGTAAACCACTTTTGGTGAAAACTTGGGAAGCGATTTCACTTTACTCCTGATAAACGCAAACTTTCTGTTATGCTTTGAGCAACTACTTCTCACTTTTGTGGTGAACCCGACATTCCAATACAATTGACAATATTCGATTCGCAAACTTATTTCTCGAACACTTCAACGAATTTATAGTCAAATTGAAATTTTTCTTATGTTCTCGCACAAAACAAAAAGCTTATTAACGCAATGGCCGCTTCTCAACTTGGAACAGTTGGATTTTCGCCTGAACATTCAGAATGAACGCAAGTGTTCGTACAAAGTATATCGTTGAGTCGCTTCCAGAAATGCACTCCTTACATCCGAACATCACAGCAACATACGTGGGGAAGATCACCTGGCGACACGCAACTAGGTGTAAACTTCATGCAGGGTACGTGCGTGCTCGCTCAAAAAGATGTGCGGGAGAGGTTCACGACAGAGCATGCTCGCCACTCTGCCGACCGCGGTGGAGTGGACGGAACATGTCACTCTGTTCTGGCCAACTAGGTCCATCTCAGAAGAATGACAAGGCATGCGGAGGTGGGGGGGGGGGTTGCGGGTTCGCTCGGCAGCGGGTGCCCGCTCGCTCCGGCCCCGCCCCGCGCCCCGGCGCTCACGCCGCGCGCTCGCTCTGACTCACACGCCGGCGGGACGGCCTGCCGGTAGCCGCCCCCGAAGCGGGCGGCTGGCGGCGGCGCGGCGCCGCTGCTTGCCGGGCGGTCCCTGCGGGAAGGCGTTCGCTGCTACGCCCGGCCCACGCCGCCCCCCCCGCGCGCCCCCGCTGCCAGCGGAAGTTGCTGTGGGGCCCGGACTGCGTCGACGTCGTCACTCCCCACACCGTGGTCACCACGGCACAACTGTTGCTGCGTGGCGCCTCCAGGCGACCACTCCCTGAAACACACGCCGTCGCCGCGGGGTGAGCGACAACTCTTCGCAGACCCGGTCTCCACCGTCGCGCCCTCGCCCGCTCGCCTCATCGCCCTTCGCCCTCGCCCGCGCCCGCCCGCCCCGCCCACCCCACCCCGGGGAGGCTCAGTCAGCATGCGGGAGACAGCGACACATGCACCTTGCTACTCACTACGCACAAGCTATATACAGCGGCGTGGCCCTCAAGCAACAGGCAAAAAGGAAACAGGCGCTGCAGGTTGACGCACGGGATGGACTTCCTTTCGGCAGAACACGAATATCAACACCCGAGAGATCGGCACTACACTTATAACCACAAACTCCGTTGCTCTGTCGCGTTAAAACTTCATCACGATCACTACTAGAATCTACTACCTACGTTCATCGCGAACTGGGCAAACACAACACTTCGGATCGACACGGGTTGGTTGAACTTCGCAAAGAACTCGACAGCAGCGATGTCTCTGCACCCGGAAAATACAAACGCACGCACTGAACCTCAGAGAGCGCAGTTGCACGCCGCGTCCTCCTCCACGCGGAACCGCAAAGCCAGATAACACTCGGCATTGCCCTCTACACTTTTTCCACAAGTTGAGAAACAGTCGTGAAGATTCTGCGGCGTTATCGACAACACTGAGACCAAACGGACCATCAGGTCGCGTTGTTCGCGAGTTCAACGCGATTCACTTCGTCCCCAGTTAATTTCATCGCCAGGACCGCTCAGCGTGCAAAATATTCTAAGGTATTGACACTCGTACCACACAACAAATCAAAACGGTTGATTTTACGCCTGTCAGAGCGCCGCTACCGCCAAACTGCCTAGACTTCATTCAAGTGTCAATCACATACTCAAACCAATCAAACACCGCCTGCTCGCGCACAACCCGAAGCACTAATGCACACAACAACTCAACCTCAACAAGCACCTGCGCCATGCAACTCTACAGCAGCAGCAGCAGCGCGGCGGAGCGCGGGGGCGGCGCCTATGCACGTGCGGCGTCGCGGCGCCGAAGCCGCCGTCAGCGCCGATCGGGTCGGATCGCGGTCGCATGCACCCGACGCCGCCGTGGGTTAAGCAAGCGGGGCGCGCAGGCAAGCAGGCAGGCATGCCGAGCGGGCGGACGGGCCGGTGGCCTCGGCGTCGCGACGCCCGCTCTCTCTCTCCGCGGCGGCGCGTGCGGGGGCGGCGGCGGCCGGCCCCGGCGCTCACCTGCCCGCGACACTGTCGACGAGCGTTGCAGCCCTCGTGGAACATTTACGGACTTTTGCCCGAGTGGGCGCTGACTTCGCGGATTACCGATTAGTTATTGGAATTCATAGATCTTTTTTTAATTATTTTTTAAATAGTATTGTGTCTTTTGAGGCTTTGAATCTTTCGAGTCTATGCTGACAATCGGCGTGTATTGTGTGCGTGTTCTCACATGAACGCTGACCGACTCGCGAATTACTTCTCATCCGTTACCTGAATCGGCGACATCGTACATACGACTTGGACCCACTGAGAGAAGATCGTTTCCTTGCCAAATGCTAGCGTATATCATTTTTTCCTAGCATTATCTACCTGCATGCGATGTTTTAACCTGAGGAACGTCACAAGGCAGATTTTTCATTTCTCAGAGAGCAGCTAAAAAATTCAATTTATTCGCAATTATGTAAACTATTCTGAGAATGTAACTCTTTTCCAAGGCTATGATTCTATTTCTACGTGTGACGTACGATGGGTTAGATCGCGAAGTCTAATTCTCGAAAACCAGATTCTCGTATGATGATTAAATGATATATCTCGATTATATTTATACGTACCCAATGAATGAAATTTTTACTTGTTCTACTCAATATGCAATCCGCAATCATCGGAATATTAGTGTTAACGTCTCGTTAAACAGGTATTCACTTATAACACGTAATCATTCAATAACAATTACCTCGTATTTTCCCGAGCCCCACCGCGATTGATCAACATTTGCCGCAAATAGTTCTCATCGCAAAACATATGGGCAGCGCCGCGCATATTCAGCAACTATCATTAGAACGGCCGTACAGTGTCGACCTCTGCCGAATGAGCCCCACAACTCGGCTCGCCGCCGCGCTGCGCCGCGCGGCCATTCGCGACCGGGCACTCGCGGTGGCTGGCGAGTCGCGCGCCCGCTGAGCAGGTGCAGTCCGCGCGGGCGTACCCCCTAAAGTACGATCTTTTGCCCCAATCGAAACTTAGGCACCATGCGCCGCAACGACGAATGTGGACATTGACACCACTAAATACAGTGACAACGGCAATAAAAAAAATGTAATCATATTACACGGGTCGTTTTGTCCTGGCGACGTTATTTTGAAATTTAAGCACGAAATAAATTTTTTAAAAAAAGAATGCTCGGAAATATGTTGAAAGCACAGACTGAATAAACTAATATTTACAACACTGACTACAAGCATGCGTCATAGATCCTGATTATAGTCCAGCTTACATGCCAAACATCGGCTACCACTCAGATGAAATGCATAGCGCACAGCTGTTGTGTTCACAACGCTCAACGCACTATCGCCACTTCCAGGAAAAATCCCATTCACTTCACACAAAACATCCAAGCTGGGGGCGAACTAGGGTGTCTTATGGCCACTGGGTAACAATCAAGAATCCACACGAAAAAAGGGGGCAGAATCCAATTCAGAACAATCACGGGGCCACTCGCTACGTTCGTCAGAAGTGAACAGTGCGTGGGGATGCGTGCTTTCCGAGCGCGTGATCGTGATTTAGAGCCCGTCTACGGCAAAGGATGCTCTGTGTCATTAAGCGTCCCATTGCACCTCTCGTAAATATCACCACTAACTGGTCAAGTCAGTTTTTGGAAGGTGTCGGCACCTAGTGGCGGGCAATCGAAGTAGCACACGCTTTTACACACTCAATAAAATACGACACTCCTTCCGATTCATTTTAATGCGTATGTCCAGGCGAGAAATTTCTCATATTTCCTGCGACAACGGGCGACAGGCGTCCACAGGTCTACTAAACGCGGGCGAAGGGCAGACGACACCCACACACTCAAAGCACTGCAGCAGTTTAGATTTTAAAGCACTGAGGTTCGATGATACACCATTCTCCTCTTCGACGTGAAGTCAGTGAACGTAATCCTTACGCGGAGGCGGGCACAAAACACAACACTTGTCTTCTGGTCGAGCGCTCCTCAACGCCAAATATACATTTCATACACAAAATAATAATTTAAACTTATGAAAATTATCTACCTGTAGGATGTATAGCCCAGCATTGGAACACACACATAAAGATGTAATAAGGCTGTCAAAATCCGATAACGTATACGTGCGTGTAAGCACAGGCCGAACTGGACTCTAACTTATCTACTTGTACATATAGCACCACGACTGCCGCGAACGCGCGTGCTATCTCCAAACGGCTGAAGGTAAAACTGTCGGACTAAGCTTGGTGAGAGGTTGTTGAAGCTAACGGAGGAGGAGGCGGCGGCGGCGGCGGTGGAGGCGGCGGCGTGGTGGGGGAAGCTGGAGGGGAAGCGCGCGTGGTGGGGAGGCTGGCGTCGGCGGAGGGGGGACTGCACCGGTCTGACCCGCTCTTCCCCTCCCTTGCATTCCTTTTCGCCCTTCGGACGGCCACAATATCGGTTATAGCTACGCGGCGTTGCCAAGTCGTGCGCAGAACCAAATCCTCGACGGTGGTGAGCCCCGCCCGCCCCGGCGCGTCCGCCACCGCCACCGTCGCCACCGCCGCCGCCCGCCGCCTCCACCGCCGCGTGGGGCGACGCGGGGCGCGCGCGACCGGGGCGCAAAAGCGCCCGCCGTCGCCACTGCAGTGCGGAGCGCGCCGCGGTGGTTGCCTGGCGCTCCCGTGCGCCCCCCACCACGCTCCATACTAATGCCACGCTACACGCCGCCACATTGACCGCCTCCTCACCTAATCCCTCACAAACCTCTAAATAAAACACTTTCTTCTACCACACTCCAATCTCCACGCAAGATCCCCGTGCTCAACCCAATACGAACAACAATACTTATGATCACGAACTGGAAATGCAACAAGGACAAATTATGACACAACACCAAAATAACCTGGGGTAGTACCTCGCATCCAGTACGCCAGCATACGCTGACAGTGAGTCGCTCGAGATTTTTTTTCGATTCTTCACTTTGCCTGACGTTTTACCGCCGCTTCGCGCGCGCGCGCTGCAGTCGGGCGGCGCACCGCCCGCGGACACCACTCGACTACTACACGCGCTTAGGGATCCTCGCCCAAATCCGTCTCGTGTATGCACGTATTGATTTAACCGCTTTTTTTTTCGGGGCGAAAAACGACGCTGGAAACCCAACAGCAGTGGCGCCGCGGTGGTGTGTATACTGTGCTCGGCCGCTAGCAACAAAAGTTTATATCCTCGGGCCCGAGCGCGCGAGCGGCGCGGCGGTGGCACGGCGCGCGGCGAGCGGAAGGGCGGCGGGGCGGTGGCGGAGGGCGAGGCGCGGTCTGGGGGAAGACCGGGGGCGCCCAGGCGACTGCGCCGCCGCCGCCGCCGCCGCCGCGGGAGAGAGACGGGCAAGAAGGGACAGAGAGAAAGAGAGAGCGAGAGCGCGCCGCGCGCGCCTGGCGGTTCAGCGGCGAGATGCGCAGCCGGGCTGACCCCATATGCCAGACCACACAAACCAGCCAGACTTCCTACGCGCGGCGTGCAGGGCTCTTTGGCGGTGACTGTACCATCACCGGCCGCCGCCGACTCGTCGCGTCGCGTGTCGCCGCCTCTCCGTCTCTTCTGGTCTCTGTCTCTCTCTCACGGCGCTCTCTCTGTTCCCGTCCCTCCCGCCCATAGCGACCCCGCGCGTCCCTCCGCCCCTCCCGCCACGCGCCCCCTTACGCCACGCCCCCCCCCCCGCCCCGCCGCCGTGCTACCGACGCTCCAGCCGCCACCACGCGCCGCTCTGCACTATTTCCCGATCATGCGGGGCGGGCTGTGTGCTTTTCTCTCCGCTGCGCCACGATCGACAAAAATCCCGCGACAGCGTTCAGCGAAATAATGACGCTACTCACTCACAAAAATAATACGCTTTGATGTTTCTCCTTCGAAACCTACATCGTAAAATAAATTATACATTAAATTAAATTTTGTTAATTAATACCTTAACTGATGGATTAGGATACAAAATTGACAAAAATTATTCGTGTTATAAAACAAAACTCACTAGCAACAAAATACCTGAATAATCATCAATTTTTAAATACTATTAGTGTCTGGACAATAATAATTGTTTAGATAAGAGTTTCGTAGTTATAATAGTAAATGCACGTATCTAATGATTTATTGATGGTTATGGAAGCAATTCCTGAGATCACTACATCGCCGCTGCGACGCAGCTCCTCCTATACATTGTGCTGTGACGGCGTGCACGTGAGCAATCACGCGTCCCCTTTTTCCGCCGGCCGCCCCGCGCTGGGCCCACTTGCGGCGCCGCCTCCGCAGCCACTGCGATCGTCGCGCAGCATAAAATCTTGCGTTCAACTAAGTGTAGGCCGATAGCACGCGCTGATTACTCGCGAAGCGCTATTCACGGCCACGCCGCCGCCCCCCGTCGGCACCTGTCTCTGTTTGCGCGCGCGCGCGGCGGCGAAGGGGGGGCGCGGCGGCGAACCTGGACGGTGGAGCGCTCTGGTGTCGGGCAGGTACGCTCCCGGGTGGGCGGCGCGGCCGCGCGGGGCGTGGGGCGAGTGGGCGAGCGAGCGGCTGTGTGGCGCGGCGCCTATGACCAACCTCCCGCCCGCGCCCCTCCCCTCCCCCCCCCCACCCCGCTCACCACCCTGTCTCACCGCCGCCGTCTCCACGCCGCCCCCCGCCGGCACGGCGCGCTTTTCGAGAGCGCAGAGAGAATATTGTTCTGGGCGTCCATTGAGGAGCTACCGAACGGCTCGTAGTCCGCCTCTTACCGGCCGCTGCGGTTGTTGAGGCGAGAAATAAACCGATTCTTCGGTGATCGAGCCCACTTGTTCTTTCTGTACTAATCTCTTTGGCTGTTTCGAACGAGATAATACTACAAGGTGGAGGCGCCACAAAACAAACATGCTGTTGCATCGCTGAGTGTGCGAGAGAACAAGTCATCGTGGAAAAGCCGTCATTCATTACGGTATCATAACACGGAATTTTTATCTTAATACATTTAATGGGAGCAGCAAAATTTTTAAACATGGTATTTTCAGTTTATCAAAGGAAAGAGTAGATGTGTTGATGAGTTGAAAACTTCAAATAATTATATTATTCTTTGGCACATTGTCACCATTTGTATTATTTTCGGGTAGAAAATTAAAACAGTGACCCAACTGAAAGAGGGTAGCACATTTTCGAGGTAGCTGAATGCGGTCATCTCGTAGATCAAAAAGAAAAAGTTACGAATAGAAAGCAAATCGGCGACAGTTCATACCCAAAATAGCCCAAAAGTTACGAACGCTTTCAGTAACGTACGAAGACAACAGGAGCACAGCATACTTCAAATAAACAGCCGAAAGTGAGGTCGAGCAACGGTCGGGCAGAGCACAGGGGCAGACGGAAAAAAAGAAGGAAAACGCCACCACCAAAACAGACGGCAAGAAGGGGGCCGAAACGAGGAGGAAACGTCGATAGCGCCGAGGCTCGGGCGGCGGGGCGCGGGAGGGCGGCGGCGGCAGGCGACGACGCCCAACAGGAGTCGGCTCATCGCGGTGCACCTCGTCGGCAGCGCGCCGGGGCATGCCGCGGCGCCCGTCCCCCCACCCCCGTCCCCCCCCCCGCAGCACCAGCCGCACAGTGCGGCAAAACGCAGAACGCGGGCAAATACATATAAAATATTATTAATAAACACAATTGAACTGCCTTAGGAGTCCGAGCCTTACCGACTTTCAGTCTGCCTAAAGAAGTTTCAATTTCTGCAGAATCTACGCTTATGCAAAGTACAATGAAATAATAATAATAATAAAATAATAATTATAAAATAATATAATAATAATAATAATATACAACGACAAGTTCAACACTAAAATATGTACTGTTCTTTTGATTATCCTGATATTATGTCTGGCAAAAATAATTCTATATCATTTATTGGAAAAGATATTAATTAATTAATTGCATCTTTACAGTAAATGATATACAATTACTTTTGCCACCACATTTTAAACATCAGAAACAACCGTACATTACTTTTGGTTGAAGTTTTCAGAAATTAATGGCAATTTAAAGATATATATATATATAATATATTATATTATATTATATATATATATAACCAACCGTCAGTAACACAAAATGCATTGGCAACTAAGTAGGAGAGGGTTGGACGCTGGCTATTTCAAGCACGCTGGGGAAGTACGCTTAAGCCTCTCAACTCAAACAAGTGACTCAGAGACGTAGCATAAAAGCCGTCGCTAGTTCACGAGTTCTGGAGTGAAAGGCACCGGAAATGCTGGTGTTTCGCATTTAAGAAAATCTATTGTAATCTATTGTAAAGAACAGAGATTTTTTCCTAAAATGTTTAAAAGTGAAAAAAACTGCCCAGGAACAAAATCTTAATGAAGAATATTTATTATATTCTACTATTGGTGCTAAAAAAGCACGTACTTTCTCGCATTACTTCTAAATATGCAATTTTCGAAAATTTAGAGAGTTCAACGAAAATGATACCTGTGGCATTCTATTAAGCGTCCCTTCTTCTATAGGTGGAAAAAATGAAAAAAGAAAAAATGAAGCTGTATTTTGGAAAATAGTTTGTTTATAATTGTATTAATTTTAAGCACAACTAACACGAAAACTACTCCTTTTGCCAATAAACTATTATACTTTAATTTTACATTTATTATATTTACAATATAATACAAATACATTTCAATTTACTATTACATTCAGTTTTGAAACTACAAAATTGTAGATAGAGTTAACTTTTTAAGTAGTTATTTTTTGTTGTTGCAATTTTGAAAATAGAGGGAGTTCGCCGATAATGAGACTAGCAACATATATATTTCAGTATGTTTTTAAAGAACATATTTCATTAAGAAGAAAAATGTCATTCTTCAATATTGTAGTTGCAGGATGACGCCTTAAAAATTGCACTTTTCTAATTTTCGAAAAATGTGGGTTTTTAACGAACATACGACCTGCACCATTCTCTTCAGCGTCCTTTTCGCTACCCGAGGACAAAGTTTAATCAACATTTTTTGCAATTTTTGAGAAAATTTTGGATTTTTTGGAGACTTAATGTAAAGTACCCTAAAAATTCAATCATGTCCACTGGAAACTTCCAAAGCTTAGAGTTCTCTCAGACAGATGCGGAATATAAATTTTGGAGAGAATTTGCTGAAGGGTTTAGGCGGTATCGTTGATTTCGGATGGTCAGTCGGTTGGACAGTCGGTTTACTACACATAACAACAGGATTTATCCACTTTTTCGTCACCAGAGCCCGGCAATGAGAGTTTTCCTGCCAGATATTCGGCGTTTTCCGAGGCACGACTACATAACTTTCTCTTATTACGCAGCAAATGCGAGACAGTAAAATGTAACAATAATAATAATTAGTGACCTGTGGACGCAAAACTGTTCCTAAACAAAAGCACACAATATGGATTTACAAGAAGTAACACGACCACTCCTCAAGAATAACATACATAACAGGATAAATATTAAATATTTAATGACGGCTGGCCTCTTTCTTGAAGCCTTGCTGTCTGATTACGTCAGCTTTCATGTAAAGTGACGCACTGGTATGTGCACTATTAGAATAGGAATAATATTCAAATATTTGCATTTTTTACTCCAACTCGCAACTTTTTCATTTTTTAATTTTTTTTTTCCCGAGTTTCTGGGTCTAACAAATCTGTAGTCACCTCTGACATAGCCGGAGCTTGCATAGTTTTCTTTTAATTAGTGTATGCATTGGAAATTAGTAATATAGAAGATAATGATAATGATAATAACTATATATAATATAACTATATATAATATAATATTATTATTTTTATTAAGTACTCAAAGAGTGTCACATTAACAAAGTTACGAAAGAGCGGGCCAGCTTTATTCTTCGTCTCAAACATCTCCACCTCAATGATGAAACATTTTAAATCTCCCAGCAAAAATAGAACAGAAAATGACTTAAATTACTTATAATCGATTAAAGGGGACACGGAAATTATTTATCATAAAATAAGTATTCGTATTGGAATGAGGCCAACTTCACAAAAAAATTTCCAGTTTCCACCATTTCCTACAATACACAACATTAATTTGCTTACGATCAATTATTTCAGTCCGATATAGTTTCTTTGTCAATACTACGAATCGTTTCCTCAATATTTTTCTACAGCTCATCAAGACTAGTGGGCATGTTAGCGTAAACTTTACTTTTGAAGCACCCCCAAAAATAATAATCCGGAGGTGACAAGTCAAATGAAGGAGGTAACCACGATTTCGTGGAATTCATTTTTTTTAATTTAAAAATTTCTAAATACTTCATTTTTAATTTGGGAATATGTAATGTCGCCCTATCTTGGTAAAATCATGACTAAAATCCTTTCCTTTCCAATAATTCCTTTCATTATATCCTAGAAGGGATACAAAGCCTCTAAATATGTTTTGATATGCATCCCCGTTGAGGATGATTCTTAAAAACCCGGGTTAATTATTTGGCTTCGTGAAATCGCATACGATACACCGACATTTTTTTAAATGCAAATGTTATCCAGCTGTTCCAGGACAATCGGTTGCTCAGTGATTATTAATCTGTTGGTTAACATATTCGTCCATTAAACCAAGCCTTATCACTAAAATACGCTATCAAGTGCTTAAGATCTTCGGCAAAAAACAAACAGACAGACAAAAAGGGTGATCTGGGCTGTCCGGGTGACACCGCGTCGAAGGCTTACCAGCTCTTAGGAAGACCACGACAAGATGGTCGAAACGTCGGCAACACAGCCTTCGATGCGGCGTCATCCGGACAGCCCAGATCACCCACATGACTCTGGCCGCGGAAGCCTACGACTTCAGACAGACAAAAAGTCATATCCGATTTTATAATTAATGCCAGCACCTCGGACAGAACGTCCAGCTCATTAGAAGTGCGTTGTTTACATGCATATTCTGACTTTTTTTCATTGCACAGTGGGACTTCCGTATGAAATATTACACTGCTGATGGAGTTCCATTAAACAGGTTCCCTTGTGTCAAGTTGAAAGAAATTCCTTCACTTATCCAGGTATCATCATTCGATGAGAAATGAACTTCAGCGACTGCATTTCCTATTAAACAAGCCCCTGCCTCGCGAAAGTACTTCACTACCCAAAGTACTGTACACTTGTACGGAATTGACTAAAGAAACTCTTTATCTGAAAGCTTTTTGACACTCTTTGAAATATTGAGTTCGGAATTCCTCCTTCACTACAATTTCGCGTGACGCTGCAAACTTGCCGACAAGGCATCGTACCCTCACTTCAAAACAAACCTACTGAATAGAAGGCATGATTCTTTGGCATTGATCAGGTATGGCGCTGGCCTAGTGGAAGGAAAGGAGTGGTATATAAAGGTGGTCATAGAATTGGATTAATTGATTTATTAGTGTATCCGGGGGCGTTAACTACCAAGGTCGTTATTCCTGTAAGTGTAGTACATGTTCTTATCGCGTGAGATGGCTGTGATCTTCCCCGTTCAATGGCGAGATCCGGCGCCCGTCTACCGTCATCTCGGCCGATCTACCCGTCATCTTGGGAGGGGTTTCCCTAACCAGGTATTTCCCACCAGGGGGGCACCGACCCAGTCGGGACAAGCTCTAAGCCCCCGACTGATCTCTACACGTGCGGAAGTGTAGTGTATGTAAGTGTAGGTATGTGTAAGGAGTGAGAATAGGTCAAGAAAGAGGAAGGGAACAACGCGCACGGTTTGTGGCTCCTTTGTTAGGGTTCTCCTATATCATTCTCCTGGTATTGGTCACATAAACCACGGAAAAGTACCAATGAGAGCAGCCGGCCGCTGGAATTCCGCTGCAGACAGCGGCTGAAATCGACCTAGCTATGTAGCTAGTGACGAAAATCCTGACACCGTCGGGATTCGTACCCTGGGACCTCCCGGTGAGAGATACTGCAGTGACACAACTGATAGCCTGAACCACCCAAGTCGGTCGTCACAGAAATGGAGTCGAAGGAGCTGACACAGAAGCAGTATAGCAATACTTTCCTTATTTACTCAGTGCCTGGAAAAGCAAGGTTGCGGTTTGCAAAAACTTGTGAACCAACACAATGTTTTTAAGACGGGTACGGTCTATTGTAAGGGGGGGGGTTGCTTACTACACTAACCTTACATAGTAAATGTATAATCCAGATTTACTTTTAGACTTATATCTACTGCATAATTCTACATATAGTACACATAGGTTAATAATCTCGAGACTTAAAATAATAATAATAATAATAATAATAATAAACAATAAGAAAATAAAAAAAGGAATATAGAATTACACTAACACACAAAACATCGATACCAAGTTTGAATTGTCTTTGAGCTAGGTTCTTTGATCTTTCAAATCTGCCAGTTCGGCATGCGCAGACTCTTGCTGAGCGCCACACACATTTGACCGGACACAGGCCCACTTAGCTGGCTTCCCGCGACCTAGTACGTCTGTGCGGCCCACTGTGTGCCATCGCCATCGCCATCGCCCTCGTCCTCGTCCTCGCAGCAGCGCAGCGCGTCCTTCGCGGCGCGGCGGCGGCCGGCGGGCGGGCGGCGCGTCGCGTGATTACGGCACGCTGGCGATAGGAGGCGCGTGGCGCAAACGCCCCCCCCCGCGCCCGCCCTCGCGCGCACCTTGCGCAACCCACCGCACTGCGCCGCCGCGCCGCGAAGCGGACAGCAGCCGCGGGCGGCGACAGCACCGTCGCGCGCGGTGCGGTCTGTCCGCGTGTGCCCTCGGGCCTTAGCACCATATTGGGGGCGGGCGCGGCGGAGTGATTCTGTAGATAAGGCTCAGATTGCCGGGGGTAGTCCCCGTTCTTTCTAGGAATATTTGGAACTTTTGGAAAGTTTCGAAAATTCAGACTTAAGTGACATCCACACCATGTTTCATAGATTCGAGCATGGGCGTCACCAGCACCAAACTGGGGGGCGGAGTGATTCTGTAGATAAGGCTCAGATTGCCGGGGGAGTCGCCTCCGATACTTCCTTTATATCGAAATCTTATATCGAACCACGA
This sequence comes from Gryllus bimaculatus, assembly GCA_017312745.1. NCBI lineage: Eukaryota > Metazoa > Arthropoda > Insecta > Orthoptera > Gryllidae > Gryllus > Gryllus bimaculatus. The sequence continues at coordinate 657,164 of BOPP01000333.1, read as the reverse complement.
AATCAAGTATCTCTGCTACAACAGCACATTCTTTCTAGCATTATTTGGAACTTTTGGAAAGTTTCGAAAATTCAGACTTAAGTGTCATCCACACCATTTTTCATAGATCCGACCATGGGCATCACCAGCACCAAATCGGGGTCGGAGGGCGGAGTGATTCAGTAGATAAGGCTCAGATTGCTGAAGGAGTCCCCTCCGATATGTCCTTTATATCGAAATCTCATATCGAACCACGAAATCAAGTATCTCTGCTACAACAGCACATTCTTTCTTGCATTATTTGGAACGTTTGGTAAGTTTCGAAAATTCAGACGAATGTGACATCCACACCGTTTTTAAGCGACCTATGCTCTATCCGTAGAAAAATATAATCCAAGAATTTTTAACTTTGTGTATATTTTGACACTTTACCTGCATCGAACTAGAACCAAGACATACGTATTGATATAGCTTCCTATGTTGAAATCGAAAGCAAAGTTTAATGTGTAGCTTTTTCTAGGAGGCACCTGTTGGTCCATCTTGCATTCCATCCCTAGTGATTGCACTTCGTGGCAAGTCCACTCCATCCCCCACCTTTAACCGACGGATTAATCACATCCCTGGGGGTTGGATTATGAAAGCTGTATCCGGTGTCAAACAACGTAACAGCTGGCGGAAGTTTTCACCTCCAGGTATCTCCACCAGCGGGACATCACCCCAATCAGGACCAACTTTATACTCCCCACTGGGCACCCAACATGTGAAGTAGTATATGTGTGTAAATGTTAGGACAAGAAAGAGGAAGGAAAGGTCGCGCGCGTACCGTGGCCCGTATGCGAAGGTACTGTTTCGGGCATTCGTGTGGAATTGATCGGATAAACCATCGATTAGAGCAGTCGGCCACTTACGTTGTCATTCACACAGAGGCTGAATTCGATATGGTTATAAAACTATAAAGTGTTTATTAAAGTCTAGTCTCTTATTGCCCCTAAAATCTGTCACTCGAACCTTAAGACGTCCAGGTCAGAATTGCTGCAGATGCAACAAAGCTGACTCTTGTGTTCACTCAAGTCTCTCCCCACCCCAGCTATTAGACATTTTGTATAACATTTCCTTAAAATCTCTTAAGCAAACAACTAAGAATTTTCATCTCAACGTCATTTTCGGTGGACCAATAGCCTTCCGCTTTCAAAATTTCCTGTAAAATATATTTATATTTTGTAAGTCATCTACAATATCAATACCTTACTATTGCTGTTATCCCAAAACAAATATCTTTTTGTAACCAATCATTGTAAGTATTACTTTGTACATCAATACAAAATTGTTTTGTAGGTTTCTTTTAAAATCTTTGGGAAGAAACAAAAAACGTGCTACTCGTAGACGCTATTCACTAATGTACGACAGCAGTTTTTCGTTTCTCTTCTCCCTCACTTGTCTTTGCCCCACACCAATAGTTCTAAATACTCAGTTACCCATCGCTGGACCCTGAGCATTCCATACTATTTTCGTAAGCTCCAGGAACTTTTATGTTGCTTCGTCATCCGCCCTTGTCGCAGTTCGAGTCATGGCTCCCGACCAAATTCTCGCTAATCACCCATTTCCGCGCACTTCCCCGAATTCGTTTCTTAGCTGTGTCCGCTAGTCACCCTCCGTAATCTACCACTGAAGTCTGCTTCTCAACGTTTCATTCAACGGTTGCACTGCACCGACATGCTTTATTCGCCATCCGTTTTATTCATTTCCACAGATTCCCCATTACACTGTTTTTACCACTGCACTCACAGTGATAAAGTTCGTTGCTATGTTTCAAAATAATTCTGAAATTTTATATTTCCATCTTGATATATAACTGACCGAATTTGTTTAATAAATTAATTCGAGGGAATGAAATACATCTAATTTGCTGCGATTCTTCAAAAAAATATTTGGGCAAAACAATTTGAGCATTACTTTGAGTATTCGCATTTGATTGGAGGAAGACGCAATCGTATATCAGTTTTCAATCTCGAATTCTCTGTCCCTTTCATTGGCAATCCACCTCAGCATTCTTTCTTTCAAACCAGCGCTGCATTCCGCACATCTTACTTCGTCAGCTTCCTACCCGCCATCCGCTTGCGGGTTCTCCCTATTTCGTCGTTGCGTTCATCACTTCGCCAGGCTCATAACGGCGCCCCTGTATGTTTCTGCTTCACTGCACACCCCTCTTCTCAGAAGATCATCGCCGTGATCCAGAAGCCGAGGTGGGGGCCAACAAAACGAAACACAAACTTTGCTTTTATCTCTCACTAAAGATCTCGCAACATACGGTGATCATATAAACTCCGTTTCTTATTGTCAGAATCTGGCAATGCCGTGATACACTATGCCAAAATCACGTCCATTTATAACATTTTGTTATTTGAGATTCGAATCCTTGAATCGATCATGACCTGAAAACATTCAATTTTGGTATCTTTGTCGGTTTGTCGTAATTCAATTCGTTGGAAATCGACATGTTAAAATATCTTAATTCTCCCTGATCCAGTACACAGTTATTTAAATTTCTATTTCTATTTAAATTTCTATTACTTTTATAAGCATTTCATAGCAAATTTCCTCAACGTACTGTCATATAAAAAAAAGACGTGTATTAGAAACAAATACGTATCATCTAATTTATTTGCAGCGAAATCTGTCTCGAAATTTGTCGGACTTAATGATTTTTCAGTTTTGGCTGGTTTTCTTCTTAAACATTGTCTGAAGTTATTACAAGAAATATAAAAATATGAATTACAATTATTTATAGAAAATTCTGTATTTAAGAGAGATGAAATTTGACAAATTCAGATTACGAATTCCTACAGTACCGACAACCAACAACAACAATTTTTACTTTCTCCCTACGGAGTAGAGAAAAAGTTATATAATGCTGCGCGAAAAAACTCGGACTTTTCGGCAGAAAACTCATTTTACAGGGTTCAAGTAACGAAAAAGTGGATAAATCCAGTTGCTAAATTCAGGAAAAAATCATCTGTCGCGTGGTGTAGCCAGAATCCATGTTTTAGAAGGTCCTTGATACCGAAAAATGGAATGATGGCAAAAACTCTCTGTATGTAAAAACTACATGTATGTCCGTCTGTCTATCTGCCCATCTGTGAACAACGCTAGCGGCTAGTCCTTTCAGAAGATTTTCTCCAAAATAGATATTCCTCAATTGTTCTAGTTGATGTCGCGGCTTCTTGAATTTGAAACCGCTATTTTAATTTTGGGGGGTATTTTACATGAAGATCCTGGAACTTTTTCAAAATTTGGCTCCGTTTCGAAAAATTATCATAAAAATAGATTAATCGTATTTGATTAAATTTGTTTTTGGATAGTGTGACGGACGTTGAAGAGAATGTGCAGAATGTTCGTTAAAAACCATTGATTTTTCGAAATTGCCGAAGTTCAAAAATTATTTCAGTGTCTTCTTACACCTAAAATATTAACGAAAAAGAGTGTACCTTAATGAATATGTTGCTTTAAGATAGATATTGAAATAAGATCCTGTACAATGTTTCGAAAATGTGGGATCGTTTCACGTAATTTTGCGTGAATATACAGGAGAGGAATTATTTTAGCACCACTAGTTTTTCTTTGTTCATATTAACACATTTTAAATTTCTCTTAAAACAGAATAGATGCTGCGTGTGATTTTGGGTCATCCCCAATATTTTCCCTACGATCATTACAGATCAAAATTTGTGTAATAAATCGGTTGGCACTACTTCTTTGTCGTGCTTTGTTTAAACGTTACGTTTTACCAAGCGCGTTGCTCTGGAATCCCTTTTTTTCATTCATACCATTCATATGTCATACACGTGGAATCGTTACGCGTAAAAAATCTTATCGTAATGATTCGTAATGGACAAGAAATACTACGAACTCTATACTTTCTACTTAATCTGGAAGAGCTCAGATGCCATTTTATCTCAATATGAGGAGTTCACGATTACCCTGAAAGGCTGATAGACCTGCATGCAAATACATTTATTGGTCTTAAGGAAATGAAAAGTGATGTTTCAAGTTAGTTCAGTAGTCTATCCTACCATTATATGTTTTAGTTTATAGATGAACCTATGGGCTTGATATTTTAGAATTGCAAACTGAATTAAAATTCCAAATATATTGCTTTTACTTGAATTTAAAATGACAGCACTTGACGAAAATCAGCTGTTACTGTGTCATTTAATTGAGAGGTTGAACGTCACCAGTGACGTCACTGTAATGACGTGTGAGCTCCTGACTGAATGACACAGTAACAGCTGATTTAGTCAAGTGCAGCTCTAAATAAATCAAAGTATACCTTCCCCGTAGGACTGATTGAGAGGCCCATGTTCCCTACTCATCTATCACGACTATAACGACAACGATTCCTTGAACTTGGAAAGAAAAATGATCAGATCAAAACGATCTTTCTACAGAGAGCGATTCGACACAGAACTTAATAACAACAGTTTGTAATTAATGATTTACTGTTGCAATGCACGGAGCTGTGAGCTCTTCATTAACTTTTCCGTAGTTCGTATTTTGTTCCCGAGTCTGCGACTTCAGGTCTGCTCTTGACTTTGTCTAACAGGGCTAACCAAACTTCTGGTACGCCTATGAAAACACATTTCGTCGAAAAAAAAATAATACAATATTGTAAAATGTGGTACAAATATAATATATTAATTCAGTCTGTATTAGAATATACGTAATACATAAAAGAGCAATAGATAAACTGCAGTTTTAGTTCAACTGATGTTATCATAAGTAATATCATAGCACTGCGAGTGATATTTAATATGACTATTTCACGAATCAAGATGTTGCATGAATCGAATGGATAATTAAAATCACAGAAATTACGAAAGAGAGAAATATTACTCCAAATTGCTACCGGAATATGTGAAAGTTTCATTCAGCTCCGAGTAACTCTGCCTCCTGGAATAACGTATAATCAAGTAAAATAAGAGTAACAGTTTAATGTAAAAAATATTTCAAATATGTTTCGATATTATGGTAATGAAACTTTCAAAATACAATTATAACCAACCCTCTTACAAGAACATTTATAAAAGTAGAAAGTTGTAGTTGTTGTTGTTGTTGTTGCTGTTCTTGTTGTTGTTGTTGTTGTTGTTGTTCTTCTTCTTCTTCTTCTTCTTATTATTATTATTATTATTATTATTATTATTATTATTATTATTGTTATTATTATTATTAATATTATTATTATTAAAGTTATTTGTACTATTAGTAAAGCTTTATCACGACAAAAATGTACACACTATAGAAATATTGCAATATGTGAATAATAAATTACATTCGTTATCGTTAGAAACAATACAAAAGGCTATAACTAACTTATAATCCATTCCTTATACAAGGCTATACATTCAATCTATTGATTCTTTCGTTCAATGACACGGTTCATTCTATTGACTTATTTACTGAACGGGCATCGCCAACTTCTGATCAACCAAAAACACAGTTATTAAAGCTGTGGGACGTTGAGTTTTCCATGTCTTGGTATTCCGTGGAAGTATTTGAAGTGGAAGATGTAAAAGCTGAACCAAGCTCAATTATCAGCAAGATTCGTCAATTTCGAACGGACTGAACACACACGTGTACCCATTAAAGTATTTTTTCGAATAAGTTTGGTTGTATAGTTTCACATAGTTTTGATAGCATATTCTATGTACTCTTCACCATCTAATCTTCGCATATTAATTGCCAAGAATATGTGTAATTTCTTTATTTGTAGTTTGTGCCGCCCATTTGTATTTTCTTTCTTCACAAACTTCTTGAAATTGCTTCCACAACTTTCTCAGTTTCTTTTGCTGTTTTTCGATACTGAATCTTTAATAATAGATTATATTTCAGAATTATAAAAATTACCAAAACGGCACTTTTTAACATTATATTGATGCTCACAAACTATTATGGACCTAAAATAATTGCTATCTTTATCGTAAAAAGGTAAACAAAGTAATATTTTATGGCAATAGACACCTGGGATTCATTTAATTTGAATATATTCTTGCTTAGATTGGTTACTTACTACACGGACAGACATAAGTGAAATAGTCAGTATAAAAACAGTTCTACTGAAACCAAGATAACCTGTTTGGGGATAGGACGATAAAATACATTTCTATTGAAGATACTACATTAATTTCAAAACTTTTGAAACCCCTGGCTTAAATCACTTCTCCTGTTCTTCAGTTGTTTTTTTTCTTTGGTGTAAGCTAATGACGCGAGAGTGTCGATCACGTGGCAACAACACCAAGCACCTGACAATTCTCACGTGTTGCTTTTAATCGAAGAATTCAGTGCTCTGTGTACTCACTCGCTCCTCCATTCTAAACATACGCTTCATTATTTTGCACCATTTTCGTAAATTACTGCAGAGATCTTTATTCCAATCAAGCGGATACTTATCTCGGGTAAGGAAAACACGACGTACAGTAAAGGGGGTAAAATCCCGGACCAATGAGAATAGGAAATATTAAACGGTTTTCTCGAAAAAAAAATACAAACCTTTTTGTACTTTGTCAAAAAAATGTACAAAACACGAAACTTCAGAGCGGTAATCTTTAAGTTAAACGGCTTAAGACAAGTGAACAAGTGCCACAGCGATTTTTTAATAATGATAATACGTATGATTCCAAATCGATGTGGAAGAAGTTGATTATGCAGGTGTGCTGGCCTTTTGGTTCTAAGTTTGTCATCTCTTTCCTAGAACTCATTGTGTACTTATTACGATATTACAAACTAATAACACGTTGAACATCGTATTAAAACAACGATTAGGTACATCACAATTTGCATAAAATCTCAAATTTTAGACAATGTCCAATAGCGATAAATATGGTATATCGTAGACGTATACTTTAGAGAAATCGAATTTTCTTGCAGTCGCAAATACACAAACGATAATTAGCTGTTTATGTAAAAATATAAAACACGATTTGGGTAATTCTTTGTCGAGTTTAATATGCAATTTATAGTTAGATGCTGTGGGTTGAATGTACTAAGATGATTACTATAAATATTATATATAGTAACATAAATAAATATAAATTAATAATTTATTCTAATGAACAATTTCTTCTGAGATATGATTTTTATTATTTTCAAATTACTTTTTATCTAGCACAAAAACAGCATTGCTAATCCAGCCACAAGGAAGAACGGAAAAAATATTTACGCAATCCATTGGCAGAAAGTGTACGTCGCGTATCTGTTACATATCCCTGTCCTCATTCCATCTCTTAAGAAAGCCATCAGGTATTCAGTTCAAGGAAACGCCAGCACATCCTTTCAATTTCCAGAGGAATTGAATTAAAAACTAAGTACCTTCCTAAATATCTGGCAGTCCGATCGATTTCCCCATTAAGTAAGCATGGATTCTAGGAACCGTAAGCGAAGCGACCATTTGGCGGATAGCCCCCGGTGGCGGCCCCTTGTGGCCCCTCGTGGCCCCCGGTGCCTCCCCGAGGCTTCGACGGTGCCCTCGAAGACGCCTTCCGTTCGGCTTGTTTTCACAATCGATTGTTCTTCGCTCCCACTTCACTTACGTAAGAGCTTTTGTCTTTAGTTTCTTGCCTTACGACTGAGTCAAATGGTCGTATATTGAAGTACATTAGATACGCAGAAAGTTTGGATAAGCTTCCGTCACACAAGGTCTGGCACGCTGCGGACCAAACTCATCTTGAAATCAGCTTTTGCAGGTAGTTCAAAACCAAGAGTTTTATAACATGAGTGTTTAAAGGAGTTGGTTTAATGCGATACAGTTTCCAAGCACCTCAAATAGGTTTTGTTTTCACGAATTCATTAACTGCAAATTTGATTTAAATATTAAATAATCTCATTATGTACTTCCATATCACCATACAACCTGTTGTTTACCATTTCGGCTACAAACCTAACTCAACAACGCCAATTCAATAAGTGAAGTTTTTGAAAAGGCAGCAGTGGGGCAATATTTAATGCGCAGGACATTTCTTTTCAAAGTATTTACTGAAGAAATTATATTGAAAGAAACTTTAGGGCAAAATCTTTTTGCGGACTCCTCGAGCAAATGAAAATCAGAAACAGAAAAAAAAACAAAAACGAAAGGTAGAAATAAGTTGGATGATTTCGATATACGTTATCGATATTACATCGATTGGTAAGCTGACCCAGCAACAGTTTGCAAACAATTAAGGGGAGGCAACATAATCGCTTACGCCAGTGTGTTTACGATCCGTACGTCTGCAGTAGGGACGTTCCGATTCTAGGGCATTGATTTGGGAATGATTATTTTCTTTCAATTCCTATGGAATCGATATACGATTCCTTTGCCTCCGATTCTTGCTGGAATCGATACTAAATATTCGGTACGGAATCAAATGAATACTTTTGAGTTTTTTATGTACTGTTGACTGACAAAATATGAGGACATTATGTCTTCAAATTTTTAAGAAAGAAATGTTGTTGACATAAAAAAAATTAGTCCTACGTCTTTCACTTCATTCATAGTGTCATGTACACCGTAGTTTCGTGAGAGAGCAGAAACAAGGTTTATATTGACAACAAATTGGGGAACATCCACAGTTTCTGTAGTTTAACAAAAACATGCAGTTTATTATGTTAGTAGAATGAAAAGCCATGCAGAACTATTTTAAATAATCGTTTCCATCGTTTCACTACTTTCGTTTGATACGTGTTCTTCTTTTTCTTACACCATGAAAATGCAATTTCTTTGAATATTGATAATTTTTTATGAATGTATTCCGGAAGCGATACTTCCGTACGGTAAGTGATTTATTTTCTCACAAGGAAGAAGATACCATAGTGTAAGAGGACATTTGAATACGATTCATTAGAAATCGATTCCTTTCAGGCGATTCGATTCCGACTTTTCGATTCCTATCTCGACTCCAGAATCGTTTCATTAACAGGAATCGAAGGACCCTACACACCAGCCGTTTGGTTTACTAACAGTCTTATACTATGTGGAAGGCCATACCGTCCTCTTGCTTCTAGGACAGGGCTGAACAAGTAGCGGCAAGCGGTGTCATTTACTGGGCTTAGTAAAGGTTATTAACCCAACTAAAATTCCATTTCCTCAGGGCCGGATTTACCTACAATCAAAACAAGTAGTTGCTTGGGGACCCCCATTCGCCAGGGGCCCCGCGTTTCGGAAAAATACGCATACCATTTTTTTTTGTCTGTGAAATAATTGTTAATCAAGTAGTCTACTGTGTAATAAAATGTACAATTTCA
>BOPP01000333.1:621781-641190 GCA_017312745.1 Gryllus bimaculatus | reverse complement strand
CCGTCCGTCCATCCGTCCGGTCCGTTCCATCCGTCCGTCCGTCCATCCGTCCGTCCGTCGTCCATCCGCCCGTCCATCCGTCCGCCGTCCATCCGTCCGTCGTCCATCCGTCCGTCCTCCGCCCGTCCATCGTCCGATCCATCCGTCCAACCGTCCTCCACCCCCGTTCGTTCACCCGTCGTCCACCCGTCACGTCACCGTCCGTTCCACCCGTCCGTCCGTCCATCCAGCCGTCCGTCCATACATCCGTCATCCGCCCTCCATCCGTCCGTCCATCCGTCGTCCATCGTCCGTCCATTCCATCGTCCGTCCATCCGTCGTCCATCAGTCCATCCGTCCGTCCGTCCATCCGTCCGTCCTCCATCCGTCCGTCCGTCCATCGTTTCCGTCCGTCCAATCCGTCCGTCCATCGTCCGTCCATCCGTCCGTCCTCCGTCCATCCGTCCGTCGCCATCCGTCCGTCCATCCGTCCTCCATCCGCCCTCATTCCGTTCGTTCGTCCGTCCGTCAGTCCGTCCGTCCACCCGTCGTCGTCCACCCCGTCCACCGTCCGTCGCCGTCCGTTGTTTCGCTATCTCTGAACGCGATTTACTTGGTGCGAAAACAATGAGCAAGGAGCTCCACAAAGGCCTTCCCTTGTTGAGAAGCCACTTTTACTCACGCAACATTTGTTTGGCGGGTATACCAAAAATATTTAATGCTTATTTGAGACATATTCTATAACTATTAGTGGCTATTGACTTATTACGTAATTTTCGCAACTAAAAAGTTGTTACTTCTGACCCAGGTTATGCTTATGCATTAATGAGAGGCCTCACCCAGTGCATGCGGGCCCGGGCGGTCACGGTCATGCAGACGGGCCCCGGAACCTTGGGCCATGTTGCACGCACTGCAACAAAGAGCGAAATGTAGTTCATGGGTTCCAAATGTATGACAGGTTTTTTAACGCAATAATTCAAAACCTCGTTTGACAGTGATTGCGGTCGGCGCACTTTTACCATTTGAAGTGAAATAGTTGATATGAGCGAGGCAAAGTTCTTAAAGTAGATATATCAAGCTTAATTTATCTAAATTAAATGTATTTTGGATTAAAACGTTACGGAGCTGTGGTATTTGAAAATGGCACTTCTATGAGTTTTAACGTTAAAGATCGCCATTTAGTGCTAATTTGCACAGTTTTGATATAAATAACTAATGTTTGGATAAAGAAAATGTAAATTGGTAACGGTGGGCACCACCTCAGCCAATAATCCGTTGGTAAAAAGTAACATTAAAAATTTATTGTTATTTCCTAAAAAGTAGCGAAAAGGCTGAAAAGTGGTATTTATGGTTTGAGGCCACACTATAACCCATTTAAAAAAACTGTTTATGGTACCGATGTTGTTCTTTGCATCGAAACTAACTTTTTTTCACTAAGCATTGACTTCTATTTTATTGACATAGCCTAATGATAGGACTATATTATAATTTCTATTGTACAGATTATTTTAATTATTTATGCTGATGTATTTTTCCAACCTTAAGGACCTTCATGCTATTTTGTTAAAGAGTGAATTTTGATTCATTTGGAATTATCTGAAGTGCCCCTACGTTTCATTTACATAGTCGTATTTTAAAATAAGCAGATATCAGGTAGAAACATCAACGTTGTCAACGATAGTACTCAATTACAAGTTTTACACATCCTAAAGGTTTCTATGTGGACCCGTATAAAATAAGCGCAAGTAATAGTATCTCAGAAAAATGGACCGAAATTGATTTCAAAATCGTTGTAAGAGTATACCCACGCAGAAAAATTTATTCTTTGCAGATTTCATTTTACTATTCAAGGAGAGATACTTCTAGATAGATAGTTATCCTAGCAGGAATAATTATAGACTGATAATTAGAGTGTTTCTTTGAGAATCCTAAGTGTGGGTGATTTCATCAATGTTTCAAGAGGCAGACATCGCGTCTGAAAAAGTAATACGCCACTTTTCGCGCATTCTCAGCTGAAATGTCCAAAGATATGGTTCTTAGCTATAGAGCAAGATGCTGATTCCAAGATGAAGCTAGTAAACTTCCACCAGAGGGCTATTGGTCACGAGTGCCAATGGAGAAAAAACGACGATACTGCGTGAATCAGAAGTCACTACACTAAAGATTTGTACTTCGCTATTGATTATTTCTAAAATTGAGGAATGTCACATTTGTTACATAGAAGGTACGGAGTTATTAGAACTTACAATTACTTCAACAGTATGACACAGTTTCACTCGAATTCATTCACTTTTTTTTTGCATGGTTACGTGCATTACATCAAGCCTGGATAAATTCATTATTCATTCTTATAAAAGAGAACAAACCGATTAATTTCTAATTTTTCACTACCTTATTATCTTACACATTTTTAGTGATAGAGAATGGAGTGAATTTTTGATTCTCAGAAATACTCATGCTATATTACTACTATGGTTTATAATATTTTTTTCAACATGTAATTTCTGTTTATTTTCGTTATCACGTTGATTATACGTCCTAACTTCGTTAATTCCATCAACCAGCTTCTCCACACTTGACATCATTGCTTTTTTACTTCATTTTCTTACTCCTAACTACCTCGCTTCTTGCTCAGACACTATTGTAAGCGTATTAAGCCAGGTGCCTCTGCATTATTGGGGACGCTTTGGGAGGATTAGCCTAGCACAGGAAGTGGGTTTTTTTCCCGTAAAGAAGAACGCGGAAACGGGAGACACAAGGCTTTGAGAGTTCCGCTTATAAGACTTTCACTGGTATAACAAGCGAGAGTGGCGTACAGTGGTTCACGTGGGCCTCGCCCATATAACTGAGTATACAGAGCCAGTAGGGGTTCTGAGACAGGCGGGAGAACTCGTGCGTGTGCACAAAACTAGCGCCACGACGGTGCATATGCGAGGCCAGCTTTCACCGAGGCTGAGTCACTAGTTGACGAAGCCTGCGGACTTTAATGTCTTGGGTGACTGCGGTCACGGGGGGCCGATGCTGTGTGCGTTGCTCCGAGGTGAAGAGTGTTGAGTGCCACGATTCACGCCGATTCTCAACATCGGATAAGATCGCTCCTGCGAGCGAGGCAAACCAGCCGTTGGTGCGCCAGAACACTTGCTCCAGGCGTGACTCCGTCACGGAGCTAGGGCGGTTGTGCGCGCTTCAAAAGTAGAAGTGGCGAAGCCACAATCAAACCATCTCCATCGGGTTTGGATCCTCCCGCGATCAGGGATAGTAGTTATCAGAGCTAGGTGTAAGTAGAGTATTAAGTGTATTATATTTGTTTTGTTTTTCTTGTTAATAAATATATTTGTTATACGAAAGCTCGTGGTCTGTGGTCCTGTTGAATCACTATCCTCCGCCAGTGCCTCCCACTTACGCAAGCAGTTCAGGCGACGTCAGGAGATTAGAGCTTGCTGCCGGGTGGGGCGTGCTTTGTCAGGGAAATACCTGAAAGAATCTCTGCAGACTTGTAGGTCGCGCTATTCAAGGAGAAAGAACACCACAATTTCCGCAATAAAAATATTCCACTACACTAACGGAACTAACAACAGAGGAGTCACGTACTGGGAAACATCAATCAAAATCTACCTCATCAACTTCTCACATATTCGCCCGCTTCTCGCAACTGTTTACTTCTCTGTTGATTTTCGTACTACATTTTCCTCCTCACTTTCTCGTATTCGCATCATCTCTCACGTTTCGTATACTCATTCTACGTCTCTCGGAACCCTGAGCAAACACCATTTACAGTAATTTTAACTGTCTTCTGCCGTGGGGAAGCGGTGGCGGTGTTGGATACAGAGGAGTAGGCGAAGGTGGAGAGGAGAGGAGGCAGAAGACTGGCGAAGACGGAGACGGAACGGAGCAGATGAGGCGGAGGCGGTCGCAGGAGGCGGAGGCTTGACGGAGGCGCAGGCGAGGACTGGCGCAGGCGGAGCGCAGCAAGGCTCAGGCGGACGGAGACGCAGCGGGAGACGCAGGCGGAGAGCAGCGGAGGCGGAGGTGGCGGAGGCGAGGAGGTGGCCTAGCGGAGGAGGTGGCGGAGGCGAGAGTGGCGGAGGCGAGGGGTGGCCTAGCGGAGGAGGTGGCGGAGCGGGAGGTGGCGGAGGCCGAGGCCGAGGCGAAGGCGCAGCGCGCGCAGGCGGAGGCGCAGCGGAGGCGGAGACGGTGGCGAGACGGCGGCTCGGGGGCTGAGGCACGGCGGACGGAGAGGAGGCGACGGCGCAGGCGCCTCAGCAGCGCCGACTGACCCTGCGCGTCGCGTCGTAAAAGAGCGCTATCTGCGGGCGACTGCGGCGCAGGCGTTTTTGCGCGCGGTTTACGTCCGCGGGCCCGCCGCGCCGCCCGCTGCCCGCCCCAGTGCGTGGCACGCGTCTCGGCCACGCAGTCGGCCACACCCCCCGATCCACACCACTCGGAGAGGCGTACGACAGAGCCTCCATGAGTACCGCAGACCGGAAACTTTTTAAGGCAGATTTCCATCACAAGTTCAAAAAAATGCATATCTAACTGAAGGTAATGAGAATTATCTTCATAATTAAACGGAATCTACGCGTCACTGCGTCAACGTATGGACCAATATTCCACCCTTCCATAATTATATTCATGAGAAAAATTAATTTTTAATTATCTTATATTTCAGGTATCAATTAGTATTACTAATTACAAGATTTAGAGAAATTTGTACTATTGTGCACCAAAGGTTTTCGTGGGAACCACGTGTCCGGTACACCCTCCTCAGAGTGCACAAACACTGTCAAAAAAATGAAAGAAAGTTCAACATTCTTTTTAATCTCACTTAGTACCAATCTACAGAGTTTAAATTATCCGAAATTAGGTTCTTTTATTTTTATTGCTATTTAGAAAATTCAGAAAACAAAATGAATAATTTTTGTTCAAAAGTTGTACGCTAATAAAAATGTAAAACTCACGTGCTCTTCGTTGAACGAAACGTTTGTTATTCATAATATGTTGAGAAGTGATATCTTCGAGATTAATTTAATAAGACGTTTTATTCATTTCAAAAAATCCAAAACGATTCTATACCTATGCTTAAATTCAATTTGGCAAATACTTTAATAAAATATTTATTGAATATCGATCATTTAACAGGCAATATCAAAGGGATGAAACTAAATCAAGTGAACACCATTTACACGTGACATACCCGTGAACACAATCCATGCGGACACCGCTGTACATTGTAGAGACATCTGAGGTGAGAACTTAGAAACCGAAATTATAGGAATGTGAATTAACAACTCCCTATGAATGTTTCCTCAAACATAATGTGAACTTAGAATCACCATTTAAATCCTATTTTCACATGTTTGCTCATGATAACTCACTAAGTGTTCTGACCTGCACTATTTAGTGCAGGAAAGTTTTAGCAGAAGTAGTTATTTAATAGAAGCAGAAAATTCCATGGCTCATAGATTTTCTCAGAGTCAGAAACACCGCTGCGGTCAGAGTGCGTAAGTGATATGGCGCACAAATCACGTGAAGACCATTTTCCAGCGCAAAGCTGTTGATCCGTTTTCGTGGCAGCGAGATGACGTATTTTTCAGCGAAACGACACAAAAATTTTCAAGTCGAGAGACCAGCCCATAAATCGGCGACGTCGTCCCCTCCGTCCGTCCACCCGTCCGTTCGGCCGTCCGTTGTTTCTGCTGATCTCTGAACGCGATTACTTGGTGCGAAAACAAGTGAGGAGGCTCTCACAAAGGCCTCCCTTGTTGGAGAAGCACTTTTACTCACGCACATTTGTTTGCGGGAGTATACCAAAAATATTTAATGCTTATTTGAGAATATTCTATAAACTATTAGTTGGCTATTGAACTTGATTACGTAATTTCGCAACTAAAAAGTTGTAACTTCTGACCCAGGTTATTGCTTTAATGCATTAATGAGAGTGCCTCGACCAGTGATGCGGGCCCGGGCGGTGCACGGGTCATGCCAGCGGGCCCCGGAACTTGGGCACTGTTGCACGCACTGCAACAAAGAGGGAAAATGTAGTTCATGGGTTCTCAAATGTATGACAGTGGTTTTTTAACGCTGATAACTTCAAAACTCGTTTGACAGTGATGGCGGTCGGCGCACTTTTACCCGATTGAAGTGAAATAGTTATATTGTGCGAGGCAAAGTTCTTAAAGTAGAGATATCAAGCTTTAATATTATCTAAATTAAATGTATTTTGGATTAAAACTTACGGAGCTGTGGTCATTTGAAAAGTGGCTACTTCTATGGTTTTAACGTTAAATTGATCGCATTTAGGCTAATTTGGCACACTTTTTGATATAAATAACTAATGTTTGAGGATAAAAAAATTGTTAAATTGGTAACGTGGGCACCACCTCAGCCAAATATCCGTTGGTAAAAATAACATTAAAAAATATTTATTTGTTATTTCCTAAAAAGTAGCTAAAAAAGCTGAAAAGTGGGGTATTTATGGGGTTTGAGGCACCACTTAACCCATTTTAAAAACTGTTTTATGGTACCGATGTTGTTCTTGCATCGAAAACTAACTTTTTTTCACTAAGCTATTGACTTCTATTTTATTGACATAGCCTAATGGATAGACTATACTTATAATTTCTATTGTACAGATTATTTTAATTTGATTTTATGCTGATGTTTTTTCCAACCTTAAGGACCTTTTCACTGCTAATTTTGTTAAGAGTGGAATTTTTGTATTATTTGAATTATCATGAAGTGCCTCTACGTTTCATTTCACATAGTCGTAATTTTAAAGTAAGCAGTATTCAGTTAGAAACATCAACGTTGTCAATATAGTACTCAATTTACAAAGTTTTACACATCCTAAAGGTTTCTTGTGACGCTATAAAAGTAAGCGCCAAGTAATAGTATCTCAGAAAAAATGACCGAAATTTGATTCAAAATCGTTGGTAAGAGTATACCCAACAGAAAAATTATATTCTTTGCAGTTCATTTTACTATTCAAGGAAGAGATACTTCTAGATAGATAGTTTATCCTAGCAGGAATAATTATTAGACTGATAATTAGAGTGTTCTTTGATGAATCCTAAAAGTGTGGGTGATTATCATCAATGGTTTCAAGAAGACAGACATCGCGTCTGAAAAAGTAATACGCCACTTTTCCGCATTCTCAGCTGAAATGTCAAAGATATGTGTTTCTTAAGCTATAGAGCAGATGCTGATTCCAAGATGAAGCTAGTAACTTCCACCAGAGGGCTATTGGTCACGAGTGCCAATGGAGAAAAACGGGACGATACTTCGTGAATCAGGAAGTTCACTACACTAAAGGATATTGTACTTCGCTTATTGATTATTCTAAAAATTGAGGAAGTGTCAAATTATGTACATAGAAGGAACGGATATGAGAACTTCAATTACTTCAACAGTTATTTACAACAGTTTCACTCGAATTTCATTCACTTTTTTTTGCATGGTTACGTGCATGTACTCAATGCCTGGATAAATTCACTTATTCATTCTTATAAAAAGAGAACAAACCGATTAATTTCTAATTTTTCACTACCCTTATTTATCTTACACATTTTTAGTTGATAGAGAATGAGTGAAGATTTTGATTCTCAGGAAATACTCATGTCTATATTACTACATATGGTTTATAATATTTTTTTTCAACACGTAATTTTTCGGTTTATTTTCGTTATCACGTTGATTATACGTCCTAACTTCTTAATCATCAACCAGCTTCTCCACACTTGAACATCATTGCTTTTTTACTTCATTTTCTTTACTCCTAACTACCTCGCTTCTTCGTCAGACACTATTGTAACGTATTAGCCAGCGTGCCTCGTGGCATCTATTTGGGGACGCTTTGGGAGGGATTAGCCTAGCACAGGAAGTGGGTTTTTTTCCCGTAAAGAAGAACGCGGAAACGGGAGACACAAGGCTTTGAGAGTTCCGCTTATAAGACTTTCACTGGTATAACAAGCGAGAGTGGCGTACAGTGGTTCACGTGGGCCTCGCCCATATAACTGAGTATACAGAGCCAGTAGGGGTTCTGAGACAGGCGGGAGAACTCGTGCGTGTGCACAAAACTAGCGCCACGACGGTGCATATGCGAGGCCAGCTTTCACCGAGGCTGAGTCACTAGTTGACGAAGCCTGCGGACTTTAATGTCTTGGGTGACTGCGGTCACGGGGGGCCGATGCTGTGTGCGTTGCTCCGAGGTGAAGAGTGTTGAGTGCCACGATTCACGCCGATTCTCAACATCGGATAAGATCGCTCCTGCGAGCGAGGCAAACCAGCCGTTGGTGCGCCAGAACACTTGCTCCAGGCGTGACTCCGTCACGGAGCTAGGGCGGTTGTGCGCGCTTCAAAAGTAGAAGTGGCGAAGCCACAATCAAACCATCTCCATCGGGTTTGGATCCTCCCGCGATCAGGGATAGTAGTTATCAGAGCTAGGGTGTAAAGTAGAGTATTAAGTGTATATATTTGTTTTGTTTCTTGTTAATAAATATATTGTTAATTACGAAAGCTCTGGTCTGTGGTCCTGTTGAATCACTATCCTCCGCCAGTGCCTCCCACTTACGCAAGCATTTCAG
Source organism: Gryllus bimaculatus (assembly GCA_017312745.1). Classification (NCBI taxonomy): domain Eukaryota; kingdom Metazoa; phylum Arthropoda; class Insecta; order Orthoptera; family Gryllidae; genus Gryllus; species Gryllus bimaculatus. The sequence continues at coordinate 632,629 of BOPP01000333.1, read as the reverse complement.
GCGACCGGTCAGGAGATTAGAGCTTGTGCCGGGTGGGGCGATGCTTTGCAGGGGAAATACCTGGAAAGGAATCCTCTGCAGACTTGTAGGTCGGCGCTATTCAGTGGAGAAAAGAACACCACCAATTTCCGCAATAAAATATTCACTACACTAACGGAACTAACAACCAGAGGAGTCGACGTACTGGGAAACATCAATCAAAATCTACCTTCATCAACTTCTCACATATTCGCCAGCTTCTCGCAACTGTTTACTTCTCTGTCTGATTTTTACTGGTTACTACATTTTCCTCCTCACTTTCTCGTATTCTGCATCATCTCTGCACGTTTCGTATACTCATTCTACGTCTCCTCGGAACCCTTGACGCACAACACCATCTACAGTAGCTGTCTTCTGCCTTGGGGAAGGCGGTGGCGGTGTTGGATACAGAGGAGTAGGCGAAGGCGGAGAGGAGAGGAGGCAGAAGACGTGGCGAAGACGGAGACGGAAGCGGAGGCGAAGATGGAGGCGGAGGCGGTCGCAGGAGGCGGAGCGTTGACGGAGGCGCAGGCGAGGCACTGGCGCAGGCGGAGCGCAGCAAGAGGCTCAGGCGCGGAGACGCGCGGAGACCAGGCGGAGACGCAGGCGAGAGCAGGTGCGCGGAGGCGGGAGGTGGAGCGAGGGGCGGAGGGAGGTGGCGAGGCAGGGCCAGCGGAGGGGTGGCGGAGGGGAGGAGGTGGCGGAGGCGGAGGAGGTGGCGGAGGCCGAGGCCGAGGCGAAGGCGCAGGCGCAGGCGTAGGCGTAGGCGCAGGCGGAGGCGGAGACGGTGGCGGAGACGGCGGCGTCGGGGGCTGAGGCAGCGCGGACGGAGGAGGAGGCGACGGCGCAGGCGCCTCAGCAGCGCCGACTGACCCTGCGCGTCGCGTCGTAAAGAGCGCTATCTGCGGGCGCACGTGCGGCGCAGGCGTTTTTGCGCGCGTGTTTACGTCCGCGGGCGCCGCCGCGCCGCCCGCTGCCCGCCCCAGTGCGTGGCACGCGTCTCGGCCCACGCTCGGCCACACCCCCGACTCCACCACCACTCGGCAGAGGCTACGACAGAGCCTCCATGAGCTACCGCAGACGCGGAAAACTTTTTAAGGCAGATTTCCATCACAAGTTCAAAAAAATGCATATCTAACTGAAGGTAATGAGAATTATCTTCATTAATTAAACTGAATCTACGCGTCACTGCGTCACGTATGGGACCAATATTCCACCCTTCCATAATTAATATTCATGAGAAAAATTAAGCATTTATGATTATCGTTATATTTCAGGGAGTATCAATATAGTATTACTTAATTACAAGATTTAGAGAAAGATTTAGTACTATTGATTCACAAAGGTTTTCGGTGGGAAACCAGCGTGTCCGGTGACGACCCTGCCTCAGGAGTGCACAAACTCACTTTCAAAAAAATTGAAAAGAAAGTTCAACATTCTTTTGAATCTCACTTAGTACAATCTACAGAGTTTAAATAATCCGAAAATTAGGTTCTTTTATTTTTTATTGCTATTTTAGAAAATTCAAGAAAACAAAAATGAATTAATTTTTGTTCAAAAGTGTGATACGCTAAATAAAAATGTAAACTCACGTGCTCTTCGTTGAACGGAAAACTGTTTGTTATTTCCATAAATATTTTGAGAGTGATACTCTTCGAGATAATTTAATAAGACGGTTATTTATTCATTTTCAAAAAATCCAAAAACGATTCGATACCTATTCTTAAATTCAATTTTGGCAAATACTTTAATAAAATATTTATTGGAATATCGATCATTTAACAGGCAATATCAAAGGGAGGAAACTTAAAATACAAGTGACACCATTTACACGAGTGACATACCCCGTGAGACACAATCCATGGCGACACCGCTGTGACATTGTAGAGACATCTGAGGTGATTAACTTAGAAACGAAATTATAAGGAAATGTGGAATATAACAACTCCCTTGAATGTTTCCCTCAAACTAATGTGAACTTAGTATCACCTTTAAAATTCCTATTTTTCACCATGTTTGCTCATGATAACTCACTTAAGTGTTCTGACTGCGAACTATTATATTGCAGAAAGTTTTAGCAGAAAGTAGTTATTTAATAGAAAGCAGAAAATGTTCCATGGCATCATATGATTTCTCAGAGTCAGGAAACACGCTGCGGTCAGAGTGCGTAAGTGAATGGCGCACAAATCACGATGAAGACCATTCCAAGCGCAAAGCTGTAATCCGTTTCGTTGGCAGCGAGATGACGTATTTTTTCAGCGAAAGCGACACAAGAATTTCAATGTCGGAGAGAACAGCCTCATAAATCGGGCGGACGCCTTCCCTTCCGTGAAGATACTTCTGACACAGGAAACGCTCACTTAAATCGCGAATATTACTCCCTAAATTGGCGCTTCTAGTATCACCCGAGGCAGATTTCAGTGTTTGCATGGTTTCCCGTTTAAGATAAATATTGAATTAGTGTGGGCGAAGGGTTGTGACGAAGGAGTGTTGATGAATGGAAGAAGAGTTGTTGCTATGGAGGCAAATAGGATATTCGAGCATAGTTCAGGCGGGCGGACATGAAAAGGAATAACATTCCTAAAACAAAAAATAAACGTTTTGACACTACGAAAATTCCAGTTATGGGCTAGCACCAAACTACTTTTTCGAAACAACTCGTATGAATCAATGAAGTAAGAAAGCACTCAACGAAGGTGAACCAACAGTAATAGAAGTTCCATTTCAGGTAAAGTAGTCATTCATAAGAAAACAAAGCAAGAGAAAGAGGAAGAAAACTAATCCTCAAATTATTTCTAACGGTGTAAAATGATATTTACTTTACAAGATGCATACATACAATATTTCAACCTATCGTGTGCAAATATATGCTCATCAAACGCATTGAAACAGGACACACTCGGTATATTATTTACTATTTTCTAAAATCAACTTCAGAAGTACAATTGACACTTTTGTCCTATAGTATTTGGTCAATACTTTTCTTAGCAACGGTGATTATCAATTATTTCAATGTCATTAATTCAACAGCATCTGTTTACCCAGCAACAATGCTTGAAAGTTTCTTCACCTTTAACTCGTGGTACTGCAACAGATTATTATTTGTAACTATGCAATTTTCGAAAATTCGAGAGTTCAAGAAAAATGGAACCTGCATAATTTTTATAGTGTACTTTACTGCATCTGAGAAAAAAATAATCCAAAAGTTTGCAGCCACTTTTGAGAATATTTAAAAAAATCGAAAACCCACGATAAGAAATATCGCTGTTTTTGCTGCCGCATTACAATACATTCTCTATACCACGAAAGAAGTATGTGGGAAAGTAACAATTTTATCCTCGCACTCATTAGTGAACATGGTTCGGAAAAGCAATTAACTTTACAGAAAAGGTAGTATTTATACATATTTTAATTAATATGGACTTTCTCCCCCTGATACTAGTTATTTGATTATGTGGAAGAATATATATTTTCCCATATTTTCTCACTTTTTCAAACCCTTAATAGTTCAACTGAAATGAGAATTTTAGGGTATCATTCAAAAGCAAAACCTCTTCTCTATTGGAAATTGTCGGGAAAAAATTGGGAGTATATCTGAAAATGCATCATTTTGGGCTTGTTTACATTCGACAACTAGGTGAAAACTGCACATATAGTAGGCGACAACTTCCAATCCTCTCTTAAACGCCCGCTAGCGTAACACTTTTTTTTTTCTGGAAAATAATTTTCCACCATAAAGTACAGGCGTTGCCTTCACCGAATAAACAGCCAATGCTGCCGTGTTGTTAGTTGACCTCCATTGTGGCATTGCGCCATACGCCCTGTGAAAACCGCAATTTGGGAATCGCAGGTCGAACGGTACAGAGGGGGACGGGGGGAGGCCGCTCCGCATTGCGCAACCCCACGCACGTCGCGTCGTCGCAACCGAATTTCGGGGAAACGACGAAGGCTGCGTGCAACAGAAGCAGAACGCCACCCGCCCCCACGAAGCCCGCGCTGCGCAGTGGGCCGAACGGGCACCACAAGCGGCCACAAGTCATTTACCATTTCCGCTAGAACAGCGTGCCCTCACGGTTTAGCTCATTCGTCAGTGTGCTCGCTTTCCATGACGCGACTCGGGGTTCGATGCCCGGTCGGGCAAGATTATAGAATGAGTGTTTCCTTGCAATGTTCCAGTTTATGTTGCTGTGTGACGATGAGAAAACTCGCTTCTCAGGTTGAGAAGACCAGAAAATGGTGTAGAGATGTGTTCGTGATAATCACGCATCCCCCTTAAGAACCCTTGGCCGCGAGGCCGGGACGCTCTTGGCAGTCCCTCGCCCGTTCGCGGCCTGTCGCGCCAAGTACATACAGGCAGTATAGTGTTGGCAGACATACAGGTAGTATAGGGTTGTCATTCGTCCTGACAAAGACTTGTTTTTATAAAATGAATATATCTTTACTAACTGATATCTTCATTCTATGTTCATCAAACGCCTGCAGTGAAAATTTTCTCTATTTTTGTATACAATTTACCACAACTAGCATTCCAGATCTCACGGTAACTTCAAAAATTTCAATATGAGTTAGTTTTAATAAAAGGTGTTATTTCCGAAACCAAAAAATGTTTAACCATTGCAGAAAAATGATTTAAAAAATTAGTTAGTACTGATGGACATGTAAAAATAGGAAATTCAAATTTATGTTCATACTGAGGAAACGTTCAACCTACTGATAAAACGTATTCATTTGCATAATAAATCATTTTAATAACGCCAAATGTCCGAAAATGGTCTTTTCCACACAAGAGGTTGGTAAGCGTCGATTTTGCTCGTTTGCGACCGCGCCTTGAGGCGATTTGGCCCAGTGAGGGGCGTATTGTTCGGAAATCAGCCGGGTCCCGGCCGCGGTAGCTCTCTCGCCCCTCCCGGGCGGGGAGGGAGAAGGGCTCGGGAGGCGTCCTTCCGGGCAGGCGAGAGGGAGCGCGGTCGGCCGGCAGCAGGCCCTGCCGGGGCGCGACCAGAGAAAACGGGACATGACGGGCGCAAGCAGTGCCAGTCAAGAAGTTGAGAAGCGGAACAGTCTTGTGAGCGAGAGCGAGGTGTGGATAGAGGTGTATCTAGGTACAGTATTACTTGTGGAATGTGTATAGTCTGACTAATATGAGCACAGTTCAGCCAAATATATATTCTGCAGTTTTTCGTTGCATAATGCGGAATCTTGTCTAATACAGAAAACAAATTGTGGTCTCTTGGCATTCCGCATTGGGGAAGCTTGACTGCAATTGGTCGGCCATGCCAGGGATAGACTTTGCGCCCCTGTCTGGATATTCCAATTGTTATTTGTTTTAGCTCGGTATAGTCTAAAAATTGCCCCTAGTGAGTGGCGCCCATGGCACGTGCCATGCTTCCTATACCACTCCCAGATACGTTTCTTGGGGATGAAGAAATGAAGGAAATGGAACACGTCAGAAAGAAACGTGTCCAAGGAGAGTGACGACAAAGAAGAAAGAGCCTGGACAGAGAAGGGCGAAAGGATACAAGGCAACTTGATGGACATAGAAATAGCACAGAAAAAAGTCGGTTCAAAAAAGATAGAAACGAGGCAGAGGAAATGTGAAAGGAACAGAAAATAGCAAATGGAACGGGAGAGTATTTTCGGAACAAGAGGGGAGAGGTAAGGAGGCTGAGGGAGAGGGAAGGAGAAGGAAAGAAAGAAAGAAAGAAAGAAAGAGAGAGGATAGGAGGAATATAGGGAGGAAACGTTAGAGATATGGACATAGAAGTAAAACAGTACGTGGAGAACAGAGGAAGATATATTTGAATTGCAAACAAAAAAGCAGGAGAGTTCGGAGAGGAGATCGGAAAGCATAGCCAAGACGAAAAGCTTGCTTGAAATCGAGGACAAAAAGGAGGGGCAGCAGTAATCAGTATGTTAGAAAGGAAGCGGTATACAAAACCGAAACCGAACAGTACGACAGACTAACAGTTGGAAGAGCCGCTCAGGAGAGCATGTGTAGTCCATTCACTGTCACAAGGAGTCGGCATCAATATTTCTTCGAAGTTAAATGTCTTTTTACAATTCAAAAACTCATCCATTTCTAAGCGATATTTCCAGCATTTTCCTCTAACGTTCTGCATTCTTTCTTGTATCCCAGACGGTAGTGTTTTTATTTATTGCAAAGGTTAAACTACTCAATCAAAAATACATCATGGTCTTCGAGTCTTAGTAGAGTAGAAGAACAGGAGAGGGGAGCGGATATGTAGGTGCTGGGTAGAGTGGGGCGAGGCGGGGAGTGGAGCGGATGAGGCGGTGAGGAGCGAGGCTTAGCGGAGCGGAGCAGGGCGGGGCGGAGCGGGGAGGGACAGGGTGTTGCGGGGAGGGGCAGAGTGGGCGGGACGAAGCGGAGTGGGGAGGTGCGGAGCGAAGCGGCGCAGTAGGTGACATTGAGGGGAAGCTCCGATTACACAACGTGTCTCCCCGCCCCGCTCCTCCCCGCCCCGCCTCCTAACCTCGCCGCGAAATTATAGCACACCGCGCATTCATTTCCCTGCCCCGCAGCGCTCTACTATCACCTTCATTAGTTGCGCTCCCGAACTTTTTCGCTACTACGCAATACGTAGCAACTACTGGGAAAACTCAATTCAGCCTTCAGTCCAAACAAAATGACTTAACCATTCTTTATCTGGTTTCCTATAGTACGGTAATTATGTTGCGAATACGCGTGAATTTAGTCAGAGCTCAAAGTACACAATTCTTTCTCTTCTCGGTGGTTCGACGTAAGATTTTATTCCGTTTTGCTTGAATTACCTACATGTTTGGATTGGTTGTATACACATTATGATCTGCATCGATTTTTATTAGGTTCACGTTCATGCATTAATTGCTTATCATTCGAACAACCGCATTTATGCTCAGTTCTGTGTTAATATTTTAATGCTTTGATCACTTTCGTATTGTCCACAGAACAGTCAGCGAAGCTAGAATGCAGTATTAGTAAAATAGCAGTAACCTCTTGTCAATGAAGACAAAACTCTTTTATCTTCTCCTTATGCGACGCACTGTCCATTCCTTTAGGCATTGCAGTCTCACGTGTAAAGAGAAATTTCTATCTGTAGAAGCACTCGCCTACCCAAGAAGAGCTATTCCCAGAGCTAGTGGTGTAGAAAAGGAGATATAAGTGAGTAGGTCTGATTTGGCGGCACTTTACTCCTCCTTTTTGCTAATATATTATCCTTACTTCTCTTATACTTATTTTTCTGAATTAACTTTGACTAATCACTCCATGTATCAATTATGCATTACAAATTTTCAGGATTGCCCGTAAATTATTCGAAGATGAAGAAGGGAACATATTTTGAAATAAATTGAATTAATGCCTTATATTACGGGGCGAGACTCAGTCAATGAGGACTCCTCTTCGGTCTGACAACGCAAATTTCGCTACGCTCCTTTCATCGACTAGCGGAGGAAGGAGGTATTTCTTGGGTGACGAAACAGGCGATTTGAATTTATTTTAGAGACTTCATTTAGGCTTGCGCTTCAGGATCTTTTTCGTGCAGTAAATCTAATACTACATGTGACGGTCGGTTTTACTTCCTCTTCGAAGGAATACTATAGAGGATTTTTTCGATCGGGTTGGAACTTGGGTATAACAGTCCGATACGCTAGCCGTTACACCATTGCCGCTGTATTTGCAGGCTGCTCAGGGCAATCCATGCTACAGCTACGCTCATGGCATTTCTCAACCAATCAGACGCCGAGGGCCATAATTAAAAGTTTCTATACGTTTTTGATAAATGTTAATTTGAACATATTTTAGAATTAAAATACAATTTATCAAAAATTGTTAACTGAAACAGAAAGAATCCAAAGGCATTTATTTGGATGTTTTGTTAACATTCTTGAAAATTGTGCTTTTGGGACATGTAACGGAACTACCGAATCTAATGCATTCTTCAATACAATACATATTCACACAAAAACATGTTGTTGATTAAATCTTGGAATTATGTGGAAATTATCTAAACTAAAACCATTCGCTTTAGAACGAAACATATCCAAATATTTTACGCGTTGCAATTGACGTTTGCAATAAAATCGAAGCCTTGTTTTCCATTAAGCTTTGGGTTGACATTATTCTTAATTTCAAACTGATATTAGCAAAAAAGTGCTTTTTCATGAACTAAAATACACTTAAAACTGCTACCTCTTTGCGATTATTTTTTCGGGGCTTCTTTGTAAGGGTAATAATTTATCTTCTTTACCGGGAATTATTGTTCGTGAAATTGTATTTACAAGTAACTTTTGCTTTCATTCAATTAACTCTATACTACTTTAAGAATGTTCTTGCTAAATGAGTTGGACATACTGTGAGACAACTATTTCAACTACTAAATTAGGTTGCGCTGGATCACGGAGTATTTATGTACTGACCAAAGAAGATAAGAAACAGCAGTGTTAAGAGGCGGACAATTTTTCTACGGAACGTACTGATCGCATTGCTTGCATGTTTATCTTTGTTTCCTATCATGAGAGTCGTATTTATAAACCTCTGCCAGCAGAGCGCCCAGGTGAGTGCCATCTGGGGGCTTGCTTGGAGGAAGGGGGTGGCTGGAATTTTAGAACATCCCGTACCTCCCTCCCAGGCAGCAGCTTCCTGGAAGCTGGTTTGGGGCGCATTGGCAACGTTGTCGGAAACAAGGAAACTACTACTAGCCTTCTGGACCTAGCAATACTTTTTTTAACCTGTAGCGAGCCGCATAAAAAGAAGGTTGCAACCTGCAAGCGGCCCGCGGGTTGCCGAACTCCGATTCAGAGGAAAATTTCACCACTTGAGATAAAGACGTCGTTGTAGATCCAACGGGAAAACCTACGCTAAAACTACACACGCTAGTGTCATTCTCGAAATGAATTCAGTGACCCCCAGATTTGTCAAAAATAGCTTCTCTCATTTCCATACCAGCGCGCACGTTTAACAATGTTATCTGCGCTGAGACGTCGAGAGGCTGCTCCGTCGCCTCCGCTCGAGCACGCGTGCCCGTGGGCCGTGCGCATGCGCTGTGGCGTGCGGCCTCGCGGGGGCGCACGTGAGCGGAAGGGCATGAGAGCGGCGGCGGCGGCGGCTGCGTCCGTGGACCCACTTCCGGCCGCGGCGCGCTTCCGCTCCGAAGCGCAACAGAGCGTCCACCACGCGTTCGCGAGTTCGTCAGAATCCCAAGCCATATGCTTAATATCAGTTTCATTTAAATTATCTATCGTCAGGAACTGGAAAAACGGCAGAGGTCCTAAAAGGGGAAAATTGTAATCTGCGTCTGTTTTCTTTTGTTCCAAAATCTCCACCCTACTCGATCACTGTACACACAAGTTGAATTATGAATGAATACACCAACGTGAATGGTTGTTAGGGAATAAAAAGTTTCGTTTCTGAGCAATAGAAAACCTACATGCATCTGCAAACGAACTACAGATTTGATTGTAGAGATTTGCTGACAAAATAACAAAACCTTGCTCCTCCAGCAAATAGCCAACAGAAAGCTCAACAAAACTGGTGCATAGAGAAGCTTATTTCCAGTCCAGAAGAAAAGCAAGGGTCCATCTCAGCATTTGCTCAAAGGATGAAGGGAAGCTTGACGAGAAACCTGGTGGAGGAGGAGGCTCCCGAGACCGTCGCGTAATGTTTGCTAAGTTTTTGCTCTCAGTTTAGAAAGGTGGAATTTCTAATAACATAACTTATTTAATTTCCTCTCGGTGCAGGATCTCCATCTTGATTGATGATCCTGTTTTTCGTTGATTCTGGGACTAAAGACTGTGAAGATCTCCAGTTTGTTGAGGGATTGTAAATGAACTTCCCAACGCAACCCCCAATATTAATTGCCAATAGAAAAGCGCTAAGAATCTTTGCCTTTGTGAAATAGACCTAGGGTTGCCTTAGAAGACATTCATTGGCAGATAAATGACTCAGGTCGTTAGAAGCGTATGGGATAGATGCATCCATTTTCAACTAAATCAATTTGAGGTAAGATGCTCTATAGAGAAATATTACAATATCAAAGTGATGTATGAGAACATATCTATCTGTGAGGTAACATAAACGATAGCTAATCGCCGCTTTGCTTTCAAATGGTATCCACTTGGAACATTTGACGAACATAGCACGCACATATCCTGTTCGCAGTCTCCACTTCACACAACTTCACTTCAACTGCTCGTAGGTTATTCGGCTACGGAATCAAGCGATTCGGGGTAGGAAAGATGATTGTCTTCCAAGTCCCAAGAGCAAACGTTACATACTTCACACAACAACAACAACAACAACAACAACAATAATAATAATAATAATAATAATAATAATAATAACAACAACAAATACCACGACCCAAAAAAAATCTCCTTTAATGTTGCGTGATTACTTTATTTTCTGTTCTAGTTGCAAATGTCAAATTTAGCAATTTTACATTTGCACTCAAAGCACCAATAAAGAACGACAAAGGTCTCACATCAGTAGAGTTGAAAATTTGTCGAAATTCGGTGAGCAGATTTCAACAAATGTTACATAAATGTGTCCGTCAGTTGTGTTTAATGCTGTACGATGAACGTTTATACGTCCAACGAAAAAAAAACGATACCACGGGGGGGGGCGATCTGCCTACGACACTAGCCCAGCTGCGATTAACACTTTCCAATATTTGACAGGATATTACGAATACAATACTATCCAGTAAAGTTTTTACAGACCGCTCTGACACTGAGAAGAGGCTAATCTCGATCGTAATGTTTCAGAACCGCAACTCTCCGCTGCAGAGCAAATAAAACATCTTACTACGCAGTTATCACAGTCGGCACAAGACG
>BOPP01000333.1:608126-620417 GCA_017312745.1 Gryllus bimaculatus | reverse complement strand
TCCGCCTTCGACTCCGCCTTCGACTCCGCCTTCGACTCCGCCTTCGACTCCGCCTTCGACTCCGCCTTTTTCTCCGCCTTCGACTCCACCTCCGCCTCCGCTTCCACCTTCGCCTCCACCTTCGACTTCACCTCCGCCACCGCCACCACCACCACCGTCTCCGCTTCTGCCGCCCCCTCCTTTCGCGGCCTCGCCCGCGCCCCGCCCGCCGCCGGCGCCCAGACAAATAACACGCGTAATTTAGTGGAGCTATAAATAGGCGAAGAAGGCGCTAAGAGATGAACTCGGCGGCGTAAAGAAGCGAGAAAAATACGGAGAATGCTAATTGCAGCGGGAGGCAAGCGCGCGGCGGCGATAAATCTCCAGAGAGGCGCTGGATCGGGCCTGGAGGGGGCGGAGGGGAAAACAGAGCGTGGGTAAACTAAACCGTGACGTGTGACGGCCGAGGAGCGATTCGACACTAGAAAGAATCGCTACAGTGCGTGCGCATCGCCAGAGAAAAATCAAGTTTTGTTGTCGGGCTATTTAGATTTATTCAGTCAAAATCAGTAAAAACTGTATGTGACGTAGGGGGGGAAGATTATCTGCGCACGTTTTCTTGAATTCCAGAATCCCTTCCCATCATTTTAACTATAAATAGTTGAAAGATGAGTTAAGATTTAACATAAACAGATAAAAATAAATTTTAAAAATCGCAAGATTAACAATATTTTAAAAATAGTCATTTTCGTTTCTGAGTTATAGAAAGTTTATTTGCATCGGTACACGTATTGCAAGTATGATTTTACTGCATTGTTAACAAAATAGCAACTGGTCCTTACCACTATTCTTACCATTAGAAGCAAAAGGAGAGTTCAACAAAACGTGAGAACAGATCTAGCTGATCCAAGGTTACGGTCACAGTGAAGTCGCAAAATCGCTCGCTTTCTCGTTGCCGGACGGCTACCAGAGAAATCATTCATCTCATTTAAACCGAAAAACACCCGATATCGTCGGAATAATTCTCTAATTTCACTGTTCATTGTGTGACACATTTGCCAGAGGTACGTTCAAGACGTTCTATAGTGTTGGAGATTGTCTTGGTTTTGAAGATGGCCTTGACTCTCCAGATGATTTTGGGCGAAGAGGGCGGAACCGATAGCGCCAAATGAAGCATCTTCGTCCGCCAGTCGATATTTTCCGACGCGGACAGAAGAGGTCGTTCGGGTTCCACTATTACCATCTCCGTTTACTAGCAAGTGTTCAAACGAATGCGGCATATCTGACGAAAACTTCCGACGCCAGCCGACCGAAATTTCGGTCAAAATCGGCTCCACTGTGGCTGCCGCCTTTTACACAGGACTCTTGGATAGACTTCCAGGTCAGCCGTGTTGCAAGGACCATGAAAAACATGTCATCTTTGATTTTTGAGAACTGGTACATGAAATTAATTTCATTACTCAGAATATAAAACTTCGGTTCTTGAGCTACATCTTAAGGCATTATATTCATATCAGCGTTCATATATCATATTCTAATTTAAGATTTTAAAATAATACACAGTCCTTACTTTAAATGTAGGAGAGTTTCACAGCTACGAAATGCAATGTAAGTGATCAAAATATCTTATTATAGTTCGGGGCAACTGATCAAATACAGATCCTTATTTCCTTAAGAGTTTACTACAAAAAGGTCAACTAAAACACTGAATCTTCACTTTGGTTCTGGCGACACCATAATGTAAAAGGGTTCGTCCATAAATTAAATAATGCTAATGACGGTGAGTGGGTTCAAGCTGCGTTACGCTGTGTTACATTGGAACAGGGTGTTTTTCGATAATTTTTTTAGTGTTTCATAACTAATAATTTTTACGTTTTTTCACATTATTTGAAATATTTCCTTTTTTGAGCTCTTATACTAAAGCATTAAAATATTATCTAAATAATTTGTTTTGAAATATAAATAATTTAAAATTATTAGAAGTTGTGACAAAAAAAGGAAATCATTTTTCATTAACGTTTTATTGAATCTGTAAGATTACGAAGAAAGTATTCAAAACTGCTCTGTGGTATTTTCTAGAATACAATTAAATTGGCGCATAAGACTCTCGCCTCTGTCCCACCACAACAGTGGCTTGTGAACGGCTTGTGATCAGAAAGTGTTTCGCCTATGCGTCCTTCCTTCACTCAAAACTTACACTCAATCTTATTGTTAGCAACAGTCAGCATCGACAACTAATTCGGACTTTTATTATCATAAATTTTAATATAGAACACAAATAAAATGAATACAATTTATTGGGCTGTAATGTATTTTCACTTCTTGCATTTACAAAGGGAGATGTTGTCGCAGGCATTATGTAATTATTTAGGGGGGTTCAAACGCGGTATGGATGCGTTACAAGTGGAGAGGGGGTATTCAGAACACCCCAAATTTGCGTTACGTAATTTATGGATGGTCCCTAAGGAATATCAAAAACTTCCTTTTGTAGTGGTCCCAACTAGTAAGCACCACCAAACGCAAGGGCCCCTCTCACGTAAAGCTTAATATTTTGAGGTAGTATACCTTCCTGCACCAAGCTATTTTGGAGTTTTTAATCAGTTACTCTACATCTAATTCCGAAAACGAAACAAAATTAAAAAAATACTTATTTTTTCTACCTATGGGGCGTATTAGATGCGTGACACAAGGTACTTTGAGATATTCAGGCCAGTATATTCCTTAATGTTAATGGCTACATGAGAATCACCGTCCCAGAAATGCGGAAAGCTGAATGTCAGCCTGTGATCACAAGTTAGGACAGGCGTGGCAAGGTTGATCAACAATGTTTGAGACATGCCAGCGCAATTTATTTTCCTCAATTTTTTCCATTCACTAGACGGTATTTGCCTGAGACGTGTGTATCAGGTTTAACGTATTACATATCAGAATGGTATAAGTATCAAATATCATGGTAAAAAAGAACTCGTTAAAATGTAAACTTATTATATAAGGCATGTTACTTCTGCATTGCATTTTATTTCAGAAAAAATAATGCGAGCATGTTTCGTAAGCGGTGCGAGGGTATAAATAATGTATAAGAGCATGTCTAGCTAAATGCTGCGAAAGTGTTTGTGGAATATGTAAACACAGCGAGAGCATCTGCAATAATTAATTCTACGGCATGTTCTAGAACTGAGTCAAGGTTTTTTTCTTTCCAATGCGTCACTTCCTGTCTTTTATTTAACTTTAGTAAGAAGCATATGGTGATCGGAACGACCAAAAATGTGCAGAGATAATATCGTATCCGTGAAAATGAATGAAATAGACATGTTGGTCTATTCTTTTTTAACGATTTTAAGTGAAAGTAATTACTATAATGTTGAAACTCAAAATTGATGTCTATTTAGATTTACAACCCTCTGCAAATGATTATTTAAATAGTTCAGAAACATCATTCGGAGATATAACGAAAATTGCATTAAAACGTGGGCACTATCAATTGTTATATATTCCCTACGCATGGTCAGTAAAATATTCATGCCTGGGATTAAACGATGCTGTCAAAATAAAAATCAATCAATATGACTCCTCTGCAATATTCTAGAATCGTGTACTACATTGCATATTTTGTGAAGTAATAGAGTGAAATGAAATTGAATTAACTCAAGCAGGTGGACAATGAAAAAAGCTTGCTACATCAAAGAGACATTAACGACGAAAATGCATGTTAATGTGAGCCTGCAGTCGTAATGCGATTGAATGGATTTGGTCACGGCAAATGATTTAGAACCGACGGCAATGCACATCACTGGTAAAAATTTGTTCTGCCTCTCCCAGCACAACGAATGTCTTCTGTGGTAGCAATAAACTTCAAGTTTTCAAATTACCTATTGTTGGTGAAAATATACTATTATTTTGTCGTATCTATAGTATAATTCACAAAAAGAAAAATACCAACGAGATCCGTTATTCTGTTCATTTATGAAGTATTTCATTGCACACACGGTGCAACATATTACTTCTCAATTTCTTCATCTCTGTCACAATGTTCGAGTGACTTTACGAGGACCCGCATTCCATCCAAAAACCTGGCCAAGAAACACATTCCAAGCGCCAAACACGACGTAATAATGATTTGTAATAGGTCATGAATTATTCATCCAGATATTCGCGGTACAATGAAACGAAAATGCATTAAGAAATACAACGTGCGGGGCCAAAGGCTGTGAGGCGTCGGTACGATTTACGAGGCTGCAACCCGCCGCCACCACACACGGCGCGGCCTCCTGCAAATCAAGCTCTCTCTGTAAATCGTCAAATTTTACTGCTGGACACGAATGTTTAGGACGCGTATACCGCACACAAAAATCGCATCTTTCCGGCCAGAAACACGAGGTCTGTGAAGCCGGGCGAAAGCAGACGGGCAGGAGAAGACAGACTGTCTCCGGGAACAGAAAAGAGACAACTATATAAAAGCGGTACAACACCAGTTATCCGAGCTGAACGGATATCGGACCATTTCGGTCACGCAGAAATTCCAATGATTGTATACCCTACAGAAATTATTTTTAAAAGGACATAGAAAAAATTAACGGCAATTTACGAAATTAAGTACACAAGTTAAAAATACATAAGTAAATCATCAGTAAATACATCAGTAAATAATGTAAGATATATACACACGGGAGGCTAAAAATTAAATATGTATATTAAATTCTTCTTCCCCAAATCGGTTCGACTAATGCGAGTCCTATTCTACACTGCATAGTAGCTCACAGATCCTCTAAATGGTTACCAAAAATTATGATTTTCGACATCACAGTCGAAGTATTATTTGGAAAAAAATGTTGATTCGAGAAGAATAGACTCGTGTGGAATAACTTAGTAAATAAAAGTATTAATTAGCATAAAAACAAGAGAGAAAACTACTTCTTGGTATTAAATTCGTCATTTTCATTAATAATGGACAAATCTACACACGTAAACTGCACATATAATCTACACACATTTCGCAGCACGTTATGAAAAGTGAGGTTAAAGGACTCAACATCTCTAGCTATTGGATGCTGACTTTTGCCAGATGGAATGCCAACCCTGTGTTAAAGTATAGTTTTACTAAGATGCTCAGAAGTTTCTTCAGGACTCCCGACACAGCCCCTGTAACTAAAATTACTACATAAATAATCTTGTCCGTCAATTATTAGTCTTTCCAATTCCATCTGGACATCACGATATTTCCTTGTTTTTTCTTAGCTATTGTTTTTGATTCTCCTGGGATAATCGTGTCCTTTACCATTATTATTATAATTGTTATTATTATTGCTAATATTATTATTTGTGTCAGTATTTTTATCTTCAAGTTTTACTACTATTATTCTTACTAGTATTGTGTTATATTTTTTGACATTTCAAACATCAGTAAGTATTACGTGAGATATATGCAGTATATTATCAGTAACTCAAGCTACACATGTTAACATTTAGACATGAATTACAGAAACTGAAAACAACAGTCAAGAAGACACTTTTGGTTGTAAATGCCCTTTTTCGTAAGTCAATTTTTCATAGAAGTGTCTCCGAAAGAAGAATTCGCCGAACGTCCAATATTTAATATCGGAAGCTTTCCATGACATGGAGTAAAAACATTGTACGTTTGATATCCTATATACTCTGACATTTAAAGAATGAATGTAACTCCCGACCCACTCTCTATTCATTTGCGCATGCGCCCGTGCGGTGACCGGACGCGCGTCGACCCACAGCCGGGACACAATACGTATCCTTGGAACGCGACCTTTTGGCGCTTTTTATTCGCGCCAATGCAACGGAGGAAATCGTCATTGCAGGTGTTTTTCAGGCAAAAACTGAGCACTGATCCACCCAGCGTTAATGCAGAACTAATCCTCGGCGGAGTGTCATGATGTTTTGAGATACTGAACGTAAATATTTGTGAACATATAACAGAGCATTGACAACTTATATTAAATATTTATTTAATAAACATTGCTGGCTTGAGTAATAAAAATATTATAACATGAAAACTGTATTCTTGTTCCAAAAACCGGGTCAAAGAAAGGAAATCATAGCTGAAACTTCCACAGCTTTACGTTCTACCACATTGCCGTCCTGGATGGCCGAGGTGACTGGAGTGTGTGCCGACTTTACCCCTCGGTCGAAGGGTTGCGGGTTCGAGTCCCGCCGTGGGCGTGGTTGTTTGTCACTTCTCTTTCATGTGTTTTCGCGGAAGGCCTTGTGAGTGCTGGCCACATCCGAGGAGCCCGCATGTGTGTCTAGTGTAAAAGTTCAATACGTGTCTCCATGGGGGACATTATAGAACCCGGCGCGTATAGCCGAAATCGGCATCTCCTGAAAGAGGAGAAAAGCCCCGAAAAAAATACGTTCTACCATAACACTGCGAAGTTGTAAAGCTGTGCGGAATAGTTATCCCACAGAAGCAAACTGCGCTGGCTGCACTCCGTTCTAGCCACAAACTGCACCCAACTCATACTGTAAGTCTTTTTTTTTTGTACCCACAGGTCGCATGGATGGCGCACACCGCCTCTGCCGCTGTTGCTCTTCCATTGCCACTATCGTCGCCTTCGCTCCCACCACCCGCGCCGCCATTGGCGCTCCAACCGCCGCGCGCACACGTCGCAAAAGTCAGTCGCTGCCGCTGCCGCTATTACGCGTCGCTTTGAAATATACGAGCGCGCAGGACCTCTCGCTCTGAACTTGCACTATTCATCGAGTTACGACCTGGATAGGTATTGCGTTATCAGCGTGTGCCACGTGGTGCGGCGCTGATGGATGTAACAAGGTCGCGTATGCAGTATGCGTGTTTGGTCACCGCAATCCTGAGAGTTGGGCGCATATCCGGTTAGCAACTCGAGAGAAAGTGGTCCAAATGTGTACTTTCACAAGAAGAGCTCGTGGAACTGTTTTGAAAATCTGAACGGGACAGAAAAAAACAGCAAGAACATAATGATAATTCTGGAGCGAACTCTTATCGAGAAAATATTTGTTTTCTCACAATCCCTTAAAATCTGCAGGCAGTCTGTCTGAGACATTAGTAACCTATTAACAAAAACTCCAACGCAAGAAAAGCAGCAAAATAATTGAAAGTACTAAATGAAAATCATCCAGGTTATTAAAAGAATCTCAGACCATACAACCTTCAGGAGAGCTTCCACTGCTGCTCAATAAAATGGCGACAGTCATTTGGGAGCCATGACACTTTTGATAAAATGATACATAACCTCCAAACGTGCCTTCTAAATATCAACAAAAGAGTAACGAAAAAAAAGTGGCGCAACATTCGAACTCATCAGCGTGATGCTTGTACGTACCCCACGTATCCGAGGACGAAGCCAGTGGGCAGCATGGCGGCGGGGGCGGCTGGCGGTGGGCGGCTGTGCGGGGCGTCGGGGGCGCGGCCGCGGCGTCATCAGAGCCGGGGCCATGCGGAGGGCACGGGCTCGAGCTCCGGCAGCTGGACGAGTCGGCCCGAGCGGGGAGGCGGGCGGGGTGGGGCGGCGGTCGGCGGCGCCGACGCCTGCGTCTCGCTCGAGGCGGCGTCTCGGGGCGCCGGCGCCGAGTCGCTGTCACGTGCAGTGGACCGTGGCGCGGCCGCGCTTCACTCTGGACTATGAGCGCCCGCGCGTGCGACTTGCGCTGCTGCCGGCCGCTGCTGCTGGACGCCGCAGAGCGCGCACCAGCCCCGCCGATTTGCGTATACGATGTCTGCGGCGCCCTCGCGCCCACCCCAGCCCCCGACGCGCCGCCTCCGCCGCTCTCGCGCCCGCGCCGCGACACAACGCCACGTGCCTATCGATTTATTGAGCCGTGGTCAGGATCGGGTTTCGCGCTGCGGTCGCGTTCGCGCTTTCACCAGGCACCAGCGGGCGGGCGCGGAGAGGGCTTCTCACGGCGGTCTGCGAGGCGGTCCTCGGAGGGGCGGGCGCCGCCGGCCTGCACAAGAAATCGCTCGTTTGAGGCGGAGTCTGTTTCCCGTGAGAACACACGAACCCGAAATATTTTTTTATTTTTTTTATTCTGGGCCTTCGATGGCAAATCCGCAGTGCGTAACACACCTACGTCCTTGTGGCGATTACAAAAATAGCATATTTTCAGCCGCCTCAGGGAATCTTTCTCGATTTTAGAGGAAGTTCACGTCACCACATCAGAAATCCTCGTGCTGGAAAGCTTACAAATGTAGTCCGTTCTTTCGGCTTTCATAACAACTTCCAAGTAATGTCAAAACGCGCACGTCCTTGGGGAGCGTTTTAAAAAAAATGATATCGTGTCATCGACATTAGTGGATCTTCATTAGTGGATCATCGACATTAGGGAATCCTCGATTTTAGTGGAAGTTTCTCACCCAGAATATCACGTCACCACATCACAAATCTTCGTGCTGGAAGGCCTGCATTATACCACGAAATCACTCTTAAAATGCGGTCGTCCAAACGCGGAAGCTCACAAATGTGGTCCGTTCTTTCGGTTGTTCGTCGAAACGCGGGTTACTGACACCGGCGGCACACAACGTAACGGCGGAGATGTCTGTCGGAGCAGCCGTTTGGGTCTCCGGATTGGCTGCAGCGGCGGCCGTGGCGGCAGCGGTGGCGGTGATGCAGCGGTGGCGGTGTCGCGCCGTTGAACCGCAGAGGCGCTAAAATGCGCGCAAACGGCGAGCAGCAAGTGGCAGTCAAGCAGCAAGTCGCAGACTAGCCTCTAGCGACGTCACTTCAGGCTCTGGCGGTGTCGATGAACTTGCCGGTAGACGGTTATACCGAAAGACGTTTGAAACCCTCACTTCAAGGGCGGCCGTGAAATTGTTCGACATGAAATGGTCGCTCTTTTGCGAAGTCAAGTAGCGCTTCCGAAACGGCCCAATATACAAGATTCGGAACGTCGTGGAAGATATCAATCTTCGAAGATATTTAATGTCAATGATTTCTTCGTTCGACTATTGATGTAAAGTCCGCTGGGGGTATAGAGCACACTGCAAAGGATGTTGATTGCCCGGCACTGACCCTTGAGAAAACAGACTGAGGTTGAAAGGGCAACCTTTTGATGAACCCACACTCAATACACGATGTAATGACGCCTGCAGTCAGGTGTTTGACTAGCGGACAAACAACGGCAGAATATTCGGGGTGTACGACAGTGCAGTCTGGTATTCGCACAAAGCAATTATAAGGATGTCCAGACGCCGGGCTTCTAATCCTGGAACCGCCAGCCTATTTTCGATGTCACGTCGCCTCCAGGTAGACTGTCACGTGTCAAGCAGAACAACTACTGGAATACACGCCAGAAGTTCCGGCGTGTGCAACTGAGCAGACTGATACACGCCGAGATCGCGACAGGCCGGCAAAGAGCCGGTGCCAACGGAGGGAGCTTCTAACGTCGATGTAACGAGTAACGATTTATCGCCGCCTCCAGGTAGAATGCCACGTGCTATGCATTTCGACTGGAGTGCAAACAACGACAGAAGATCCGGAGTTTACGACTGAGCAGACGCCGAGGTCGCGCGGAACGGCGGGCAGGACGGTGCTGATGGCGACGTAGCCAACGTATAACGTTGATGTAACGTTGTAACGCCACTGCGAGGTAAAATGTCCCCGCGCTCTGCAGTTCGACTGGAGTGCAAACAAAGACAGAAGGTCCGGCGCGTAGACTGAGCCGACCGACACACGCACACCGAGATCGCGACGGCGCGCGGCAGGGCGTCTTCAGCACCGGTGGCGACGCACGCACGCACGCGAGCCCACCCGATGCGCGAGGTGCGTCGTTGTCCCTGCAGCGTAGAGAAAGACGGGCCCCGCACTGGCAACTGCTGACGTGCGCGTCCCATAGGAGTCGCACCGCCCCGCCTCGCCACGCCACGCCACGCCACGCCGCGTCGTTCCACCCAGCGTCGCTACGCCACGTCGCCGCCTCCGCCGCCGCCGCCGTTGCCACCGCCGCCGCCGTCCCTGCCGCCGCCGCCGCCGCCGCCGGCTCTGCCCACCGACGTCGTCGCTGCGGTGACGTTTGCGGTGTGCTTTGCTTATCGCGTTATGCGTAGCCCAGATAAAGACGCTGTCCAAAGGAGCTCATTGCAAAAGGTGCAGCAAGGCAGGTGCCCCAGAACGCGGCAATGGGAGGAATATTCGCGACGAATCATTATCGAAGTAAAAAGGAACATTCGTGAATGTGGGCATCGCTGGCGTTCAAATGAACGGAGACGAGGTAAACGTGGAGACTAGGCCGCGGGCTTCAGTACAATGTAAGGCAAGGGTGTTTTCACGTTGTTGTGTCGTAGTTTGGCTTTTTATTTTATCCCGTCTCAACATCGTACCACCTATCCCATCAAACCCACATATCGCGTGCCAACATCACACCATTCATAATTATGCTTCTATCATCAACATTCACCCTTAGTAACTATTCCGTAATACTTCACGCAGGGGAAGAGAAAAGCAAATCAGTTCCAAGACTATCTGCTTAAGAGGGGATTTGAAGGGGTCTCTTCCCTATCCTAAGCACTAAAAAACAGTACGCCACTCATCCTATCGCATCCGTTTTATAAATCAGAAGGCTCGTTATTTCTTATTCCCACTGATATGCCATTTTATCTTCATCGCAATTTTACATGTCAACATAATTGTTTGCCTCTCAATACTTATGCCCGTCGTTTGTTTTCTGGCACACATACGATATGTATATGTTAGGCACGAAAACCATCACGATTGGGTCGATCCTAGGAAGATTCGAGAAAGAGCCTGCCGAACAATATAGTAAATAAAAGATGAATTCAATTCAGTGGTATTCCTTGGAGAGCGAAAATGGCGAATAAAAAAACAGAAGAAAAAAATTGGACCTCAACGTACATAAGCAGAGGCAACGACATAGTAGCATAAAATGTACAATTCAATGCAAAATACCACAAATATAAGACGAAGTACTGAAAAAAAAAGTACAACAAATGTAACAGAACGATTAAATAAAAAACGACGAAAGGAAAATGGACTGCAATTTTGCAACTTTATAAAATCCATTAGTACACTGAATATAACTAATGCATTGAGTAGTATTAAAACTAGTAGACGAAATATAAAAATATAAAATACGTACACTACAATTATTTAAAGTAATTAAAACATTAATAATAAATGCAAAAGATGAAAAGGGAGAGGCAAAAGAAAATTCATACACATGTAAATCGAATTACAAGAGACCTACGAGAAAATGGTTTCATTTGCAAGGAAGGATTTCAATGCCAAGCAACGCAGGAAGGAAGATGACGCAAATATATATCGCGCGCTGTCTAGTTGGTCAGGAGTAGTGGAAGCAAGTGAATGCAAACGACATGGCGCAATGAAGTAATCCTAATTGCTCTTTGAGCTGAATGGAAAGAATACATCAATGAAGTGTGCGTAAAGTAGGGCAACACGAAAAACTAGATTATAAAACATATACCTTTTCGTATTATTTGCAACGGCTACATCATATTGTACTACTACACGAACCTGCAAAAGTGTTCATGATTTTCTTTCTATTCAAATTCAAGTCTCTTAGAGTTCACTAGCCATACGCTTTACCGCTACACTGCGCAGTCGCTTTTGTCGACGCGCAGAAAGTTGTCTCTCGCATTATTTTTTATTTACGCAATTTATTTTTAACTAACAAAGAGTCAGATAATTCAACGAAAACGTTATCTACCATTTTAAGCGTCATTTGCTCTATCCTTCGAAAAAATGTTTGGGAACAGTTTTTTTTAAAACAAAAGACTAAAAATTATCTACATTTCACCCTTCTTCTTATTTCAAGATATCGAAAAATCCAAATATCCATTTCAAACTCGCAGAACCTCACGTTTGTTCAGATCGATCGTGGAATACCAAGTTTGGAGAAAATCGCCTGTCGTTTAGGTTAACAGATTAGGCGATAGCGTTGATCACAGACAGACTAGATGCAAAAGAAACACGATTTTTGGTAAGTGTATGTCATTTCGTTTCATGTTGCTCAAGGCAATGGATCGAAGGACAGTTTGCATGCAGCACTTGAATCCGGTGATTAAAACAATATAATTCTTGTGGTATTCGGGACCATATGTGCTTCTGTGCAGAAGAGTTCTCTACTCTTCATGTCGCCAAGAGCGAGCCCGAGTACGAGCAAGAAAGGGCGACACTGAGACGCAAAGGGTGCGTGTCGAGGAGGCCATAGAGGTGGGTAGCGGCGGGGGAGGGAAGGCGCGGGAGTGGCGGATACGGGGAAATGGAGGGAACCGGGGGCGGAGGAGGCAGAGAGGGCGGGGCGGACAGCGGCGGAGGCGGGGGCCCAGGGTGT
>BOPP01000333.1:576006-602914 GCA_017312745.1 Gryllus bimaculatus | reverse complement strand
TCGCCGGCCGCGCCAAAAAAAGCGGCTATGATCTTGTTCTTACAACTTTCTCTTATTCCCCAGCAGCCACAAACATCTACCCAAGATTTCTCTGAAGATAACTGGTAACGGCGGGTCGGGGCCTAAATATACCAAGGTTCTGACGCTTGAGAACCTCCGACTTCTTTTTGGCGCTCGAAAATACGGAATTTGCAGGACGAATGTGTTAGGTGTAAGAGACGAATTAATTTGGATTTTTCTTCCAGGAATTTCTGTGTTAAATCATTTGTGTATGCATTTGCAAGTTTCAGAGAAGTTATAATCATAAAATATTCTCTGGAATTAATGGCTGGCCAATGACAGTGGATAAACCACAGATCATTCACATAGTTGAATGAAAATTAGAGAAGCGATGATATTTGTAAGAAACCCAGGTGATATGTAATAATCACATATCATAGCTCTCGTTGAAATAGCCCGAACACATAATTTCACCTCTCGGTTTGATTCCGAACATATTTTCATTGCGCGTTTTACACTGCATATTTGTTGGGGGTGATTGAAATCCATATGGAATGATTCAAATTCAAATAGTCACCTTTGATTTTGATTTTTTCAGGGAAGCATCATATGGTGTGGGTGCATATTGTTTTAAACTACTTCACCCTCAGTAAAGCTTAGCACACCACGCCGCTTGGGGATGAGGTCAACCACAATGCTTGTTGTCCGAGAGATAGTGTTGCTAAAACATCCGTCATTGAGTCACGTTTCATAGTTCGTGTGGTGCAAACCAAAACGATGGTTATGGCATGCCGGTCAGGCAATTGAATGCTAGAAACCTCCTTGAGAAGAGGATTTTTTTTGTTATTACTCCACGTCTGAAATTTTGTCTGCCTATTATATAAATTACAAAGATCCTAGCCGATATGGATGGACGAGAAGGCTACGAGCGTGTACAGACTCAGCACTGGTACACATTAGTGGAAGGACATCGATAACAACACATCGATGTTAGCAAACATCGATGTTCAAAATTAAAACACTCATGTTGCATCGACTAAAAACATCGATATTTTTCATGTGTTCGTGCTTATCAATTCAAGAAGAAGAGCCAGACCCTACGTCCCCGGCGTATTTGTTGACCATTTCTCAGTGTGCCAAAAGAATATGAAGAAAGAGGAAATACAAGGGCATGGAGATAGGGCGAGAGAGTTTTGTCGATGAAGAAGTGCAAACAGCGTTCCTTTGGTTCCAAAACATGAATAACAGTGTTACTCTAAGTTATTTCATACTTCATATTCATTCATTAACTTCATATTATGTCAACTTTTATAGTATTGTGATCATGGGAATTTTTCATTCAGATACAAAACATCGGAAAAGAAAAAAAACACCGACAGCAAACCATCGATGTTAAAAAAACATCGGAGATTGAAGGAAAGGAGTCCCAAGATGATTTATAGACAGACACAACTCTTCTCAATTTAGTTTTATTACATCTCTATGTCACAATTACTTAGAAATGTAATAAAACTAAATTGAGAAGAGTTGTGTCTGTCTATAAATCATCTTGGGACTCCTTTCCTTCAATCTCAAAATTATAAGAGTCAGGCTTATTTCTACCTTTGTAATAAAAAAAAAACATTGGTGTTAATACATCGATGTATAAAACATAGAAGTTTCTACAAAAAACAGCGATGTTTTGAAAACATCCACGTCGATGTCGCATCCCCAGCACACACACTCGTCAGCGGCGCGACCAACCGCGGTTGCTGGAATCCGAATGGATAGGGTGCGGCCCGGCATAGTTGCCGGGAGCGGCGCGGCGCCCCGACCGCGAAGGAGGGCGAGGGCATAGTTGGCGAGGCGGGCGCCCCGCACGCAGCCTTTTCCGACGCACAAGTATTCCACTGAATCAGCAGAGCGCCCCGCGCCGCCCGCGGACAACGCGCTGCCACTTCGTCAGGCCGGCGCGAAATTTCGTTGGCGTTCGCGGTCGAAGCTTCCACCACTAGTGTGCATGGGCTCATAAAGGATTGCGTAGTTATTCAGAGAAGAGTGAAAATATGCCACTGTAGTGCCTCGGACCGGGAGGCCCTAAGGATGTGTGGCAGGATTTTCGTCACTAGGAAATACACATTCATCAGCACACCCCAGCTGAATATTCCTGCGTAAAGCAACGATCTACCAAGTTTCCAACATGCTACTGAATGGAGCGATAGCTTTGAGGTACTCGAAGGAAAACATATCGGCTACAGCAAGGAACCACGGGCCGAACATATACTTCATGTACTAGGTCGAATTCAGCCGCAGTTTGGAGAAGAAATTTAGCGGTCCGCTGCTTTAATCGGTCGTATTCTGTGGTTTCACCAATCAAAACTATGAGAATGCCGAATCAGTATTCTCCAAACGGGCCATTGACTGCGCGCAATCTTTCCTTCCCCTTTCTTGCCCTATCATCACCCCTACGAACACACACAATTACATGCATTACATAACCACACATGTTAGAAGATCAGTCGGAAGCTTAGAACTTCTACCGGCTGGGGCGGTGTCCTGCTGGTGGGAGATACCTGGTGGAAAAGTTCGGTAGCCGACGCCATCGCCGGATCTCGCAATGCAGCTGGGGAAGATCACCGTCACATGTCGAGATAAAACATCTACTACACTTACGAGACTAATGACCTTAGCAGTTGACGGGCCCGGGAACAAGAAATAAATCAACGAAGAATGCTCTCAATCGTTGAGAAACAGAGTAAAAGTGCTCATGTAAAGAGTTTTGAATATTGTGATCGTATAAAATAATGAGATAATGTGATTCTAATGTCGCTTGTCCGGGTGTTCCAACACGCAAAGCGCACTACCACTTCTTCGAACCAACGTATGCGCAAAGTCCGTGAGCAAACGACTCCGTCCGCAAAATTTTGTCGGTACAGGCATTCGGAGACATTCATGACCTGGAAAGGGATCGTGTTAATGTAGGTAAAGCCATAGGAAAAGAATGTTGCCAGTTACGAAGTGGTAGAATTCGTAATATAGACAATGTTCAAATGAACACATATACACACAAGAACACATACGAGAACACGTTATTTCATAGGCCGGACATGTCAACACGCAAAACGCATTGCAACAGCAGCAAAATCCATACGATAAAAATGAAGGGGATAGTGTCCATTACTTCTCAAAGAATATACATAAAGAGGAAGGTATTTCGACTGGAAACTTGCAAATAAATTATTTTATTTTCTAGTCGTTCACTCTAGCGAACAATGCTGTACACTAAAACAATAGTCACTACGCTCCTCCTCACCCTCCCAACGGGAGGTTCTAAAGTTTGAGTCCCGACGG
This sequence comes from Gryllus bimaculatus, assembly GCA_017312745.1. Classification (NCBI taxonomy): domain Eukaryota; kingdom Metazoa; phylum Arthropoda; class Insecta; order Orthoptera; family Gryllidae; genus Gryllus; species Gryllus bimaculatus. The sequence continues at coordinate 599,584 of BOPP01000333.1, read as the reverse complement.
TGGCAGGTTTTTGAAATGCTAGTTACACTTGTCACACTAGATAACTATGTAGATCGATTTCAGCCGTTGTCTAGCGGTGGCTATTCTGATCGGAAGTTTTCCGTAGTTTCTCCGATCAAATACCGGGCGAATGTCGCAGCAATACCGTAACAAAGAACTACGGACGGTCACCGATCTCTCCTTCTTCATTTTTGCCCTACCCTCTCCCTTTACACTCGCTCTCTCTCTCTCTCGCTCTCTCTCTCGCTCTCTCTCTCTCGCTCTCTCTCTCGCTCTCTCTCGCTCTCTCTCTCTCTCTCGCTCTCGCTCTCTCTCGCTCTCTCTCGCTCTCTCTTTCTCTCTATCTCGCTCTCTCACTCTCTCTCGCTCTCTCTCACTCTCTCTAGTTCTCTCTCTCGCTCTCTCTCACTCTCTCTAGTTCTCTCTCTCTCTCTCTCTCTCTCTCTCTCTCTCTCTCTCTCAGGCTACCTTTCAATACAACATCGTACAAGCCTTCTCTGCGGTAACGACGGAAATTATTTTCGGTGAAAATACATCATTAAGTATGATGTATTTTGTGTTCGAGTAATTCTAATTCACGTCTATTACATTTCTAACAATGATTTTAAATATTAAAATTAATTAATTTAAATGTCCAAATTTATTAGCAGTCATTACTATCTACTAATTGACATTCTGCGACGTTTCGGCCAATGTCTTTGTGATTCTTTACAAGTCCATTGTTGTTGTAGTCCTTTCACACCACCTATTATTTAACGTATTTATTAAAATTTTGTTTACACTATAAAGTCACTAGATAGTAAACGATAAGATATCTGGGGCTCACATCAATCCATTTCAAGCAAAAATCATGGAATTTGGTATTATGCTCAAATTCTTTTTAAATGAGAACCCTTAGTGTTTTAAATATAAAGGTGTTTGCAATTTTCAAAATGTCAGAAATTTTAATGAAAATGCCACTATATCATACTTATAAATACCCTTTCTTATATTCTAGCAAAATATTTTTTTAAAAAACAACATTTTCAACCATTATCCAGAAAATTTTGAGAATTTCTCTGGAACTTCATTGAAAGTGCCCCCAAAATGAAATTTTCTTAATAATCTCCACAACACCGCAACTAGATCTTAATCCTGACGTATTTACCAAGTTTCAGTTCAAAAGCCCATCTGACCATCCAGATATCCGTACATACATCCGTTTTTTCGAATACAAATCTGCTCGTGCCGCGTTGTGTCCTGCACCAATTTTACACATCCGTGGAGCAGCACCACGGAGCGATACCTTAATCCTGGCGTGTGTGTAAAATTCCTGCCCAGAAGAACCTTACATTGAATTAAAAACACTACACTTCGATTAAAACACAAGGTCACGAGCTGAAAGACGGGGGACACTGTCAACCCACCGGGAACTTCAATCGGGTGTTGCCCTCTCCTGCCAGCTCGTGACATTGAAATGTCTTCCTGTTTAAAACGGAGAAGGGAGGAAAATTAACAATGCGTTAACACCATGCTGGCGTGTGTGTAAATTTACTGTCCAGGAGACCCTAAGAGCATTATAGAATAGGGAGGAAAAGTTAAAAAAAAAATAATCGCCAACACCATTCTCTGTATCAGTTCGTTATGGCTCCGTACGAGCAGAAAGAGGCTGGTTGTTGGAGGCGCGGTGTGGGGCGGTTAGCGTGGCGTCACAGAGGAGGTTATCACGAAGCAGTGCCTCGCGGCAGGCGGTCTGGAGACCGGAAGCTGAGCAGACGAAAATGGCGCCGAGCCGGCGAACGCCTCGCGAGGGCCCGCATGGCAATAAATAATAAATAGAAATATATAAATACACGGAAATATGTAATTTCACACTCTAGGTCTTGCCTCATAGTTAAAGTCATTTTCCCGTTTGCTTTTTTTAATATTATTATTTTTACATTTATAAATTAAACTAATGATTTAAGGCAAAACACTATTTATATTTCGAAAACCTGCAGAAGCAACGGTTTAAAGATCTATTTCTGAACGAATAGATGGCATTATGATGGAAATCTCTAAGACAAAGCGTAGCATCAATATTGAAGATGCATATAGTAGATTCAAACAAATTAGAAATCTTTAGAAATGTGAAATTTTAAAGGTTTTAATAAAAACCCGATCCATATCACATTTATACGCGTACTTGTGAACGAAGTTATATGACGGTGGCTTGGTGCAAGAAGGGCCAAAGTCAATATTCGAAGTTTTACAAAATTAGTGGTTTTCTTACATCATTGAAATGACAAAAGAATCATAGGACAATGTAAATCAATATAAAATTAGAAATTAAGATCGACTTTTGACTTTTGGTCTTTCTTCCACTGAAATATGGGGTTTTAAAGCACACATTGGTCATACAAACCGAAAATCACAAAAATCAACGCGAAGGGAAGTGGCGGAGGGGTAGAAAGAACCTCGCACCTCGTAATACCATCCCAGCTCTCATTTCTTTTTGCTGCGCGGCGGTGTACACCTCGCAAGAAGTATTGCTATACATAATAACAGCAGGCGAACTGGAATTCGGAGCAAGACGTATGAAAGAAGTTTTAAAAGGGTTCACTAAGGTAAATATGAAATTTATTTAGACAACCATTTGCGGGGAAGACGAGAACGCCATTAGTGTCACAATTTGATGCTGGTAAGTACAATTGGATGTCCAAAGCTTTATTTGTACTTAGGAGTTTAGGGCAAAACCAAATACGTTCCTGCCGATCCGGTGAACCAAAATCTCTATGGCGGTAGTGCCGTAGCGATCTCGGACCGAAGGATTGCGGGTTCGAGTCCCGCATCGGGCATGGATGTATTGTGTTCGTCCTTTCACCCCCTATCATCAACATTATCGTGTCATTCTCACAGTTACCATACCGTTACAAGTAATAGTGGTCACTAATGATCTAGTAGTTGAAGCGACCTTAAATTTAAAAAAAAATAATTAAAAAAATTAAAATAAAAAGGTTCCTAGGGCGAGTGAGACGTTTTCGCCCCATTTGGCGGCGATTCTTCGGCGATTCAGAGGCGTTGGGCCAGCATGGAGAGCTTTCAGCGTGGGACCCTGTTTGCTTCACGTTCTATCACGGTGACGAGCAGAAACAGACATCGCTTCGAGAACAAGCTTGCTTCTAATCTTATTATTTTATGAAGGAACTAGGACAGTATTATATTCTTAAAAGGCATGTACAGTTGGTAGATTTATGTGAACTATTGAATTACTAGTGTTGAGAGAAAACCGTTAGGACACGCTTTACATATTAGCGTCTACATCTCTCTGGTTTACAGAGCGATTTTATGAAAACGGTAAAGATTATTCTTTAAAATTCAGTAAAGTAATAGATTTTTGAATTCTTGCAGAAAGAGGAATTTAACTCAAGATTTTGAAGAAAAAAAATTAGGAACAAATTAACAATTCTAATGAATTTGGAAGACTGAATATCATAATAAAAGGAAACGGCACATTACTTTTCATATTATTGTGCTGTATAGGCTTTCCAGTATGTGGTGTGTTATTTCAGAGTTTATTGTATTTTTGTTTTGTTTTGTTTTGTTTTGTTTTTTGTGTGTTCTGAACATGAATTGTGTTTTAAAGAACATCTTGAATTTTGTTCCTTTTCCAATTATTCGAGTACGTCCCACCTAATCCTGAGGTGGGACGTACTTGAATAATTGAATCGAATAATAGAGAAATTATTGAGTCAAGGTTTTTTGTAAAGTAACCAACTGGGTAGATTTATTCCAAAAAGCCCGTCTAACCAATAATATATATAATGTTGATGGGTCGGCCCCGTCGCGGCAGCCGTCGTTGTGTGCCGGGGAAGGCTGCAGGTTCGAGTCCTGCGTAGACATGGTCGTATTTGTGATTGTCCTTAACCTATCATCATCATCATCCTTTCACTTCATAATTCGCACTTATTGGCGTAAACAGCCTTGTTGTAATCAAGGATACAGCTGAAAAGCTGTTCTGGAAGAATTTCACACGTTAATCGTGTAGCGTGGTCAGTAATGGCATATACGCCAATAATAATAATATATTAAAAAAATATATAATAATAATAATAATAATAATAATAATAATAATAATAATAATAATAATAATAATAATAATAATAATGGCGGCCGGGCCCACTGTGTGTGGCTGCGCAACGCGCGGAGGCGGCTAGGGTACGCAAGAAAGGCCGACGGGTCGCCTGCCAGAGAGTACTTTTAAAGCGAACGTATTCCCCTTTTTGCTTCCACCTTTTGCTCTTTTTCGCGCAGTGGCGCTCCCTCTTGATATCTCTTTAAGGAGAAAAGGATGGTGCAGATAAAGAGGTCGCGGGTCACTGGACATGCAGGCATCATCTTCAGTTCTCAGAAATAGTACACAGTAAGAGAAGAGCATTCTGAAATGGAAGAGGTATAGTAATGACTAGGGGCGGATTATAATGAAATGTCATTTTTTGTCTTTTCACTTCCAACAATGTAGTGTAGTATAGGAATTCATTATGTGTTATGACGAAACGAAATGACCCTTTTTATGTCATTTGTTTTGCTTTTTTCGTCGATTTCGACTAATAAGTCATTTTTTTAAATTTTAAGCATTTTAAGAGCATTTTGTTGATCATTTTTGGCAATGTTTTAGGTCATCTATGATATTAACGTGAATGAGAACACGAAAGAAATTTGATTTTCAAATGAAGCGAAATACTTATTGCAATAGACACAGCAACACACGGATGAATGGCGAGGTGTGATTGTCTGTAAATGGCCATCATGTTGCCAAAACAACGTCATCTACACAATCACTTCATTATTTGGAGTATCACATGGCCAGAAAATTGCAACACTGGCTGTGATATATTGCTACTTAATAAGCATACACCCTCACTTTTGCGTGAGCTCCTATGGCGAATGATGAAGTGCTCACGAAGTATTCTTGAGGTCTCTAGCCGTTCTTTTGCTTTGAGGTGGCTTAGTGAGTGTATTGTGCGGTGAAAAATCTCCAAATTAGATCATTCTGTGTCTTTTATTATTTTTTGGCGGGTTTGACTCTTGTTGTTAACTATCAGAGTTGTCAGCAAACTGTTTCAGCGATAATAGTGGATACCAAGGAAGTGCCCCTACATTACTTCATTAGGAAGTGTCCCATCAAAAAATAAATAAAATGAAATAAAAGATTTGCGAAGCAGAGATAACATTCCATAGGCTCATATTCTATTTCATGTAAGAGAATACCAGGTCGCAAATATCATTCTAGATATTTAGTGTAATAAATCGATTTGTATTTCGTAACGAATTTTTTGAAGAAAGCAAAATTTCATTTACCACAAAATATTAGAGATACATGTTCTTCCTGTAAAGTAATGCAGCAACATGTTAGGCAGACATTTTTACGATTGCAAAATGACTGTCAAGGTGAAATGCCAGTGAATATCCGGCGATTCCCACACTGTTTGGCAACATCAAGAACAATCATAACAATTGCACAGCGCCATTCATCCGTCTATTGTTGTGTCTCTAGAAATAATTACTCCTCATCTCAGGCACCTTCAAGCAGCCAATGATTGTTGTAATAATACACGTAATAGAATATAATGCTTACATCAGAATAAATGAAATGTGTTAAATAAGATGTATATTAGTTGTTCGTGTATGAATGATAAATGTTATTATTTTTGGAAGATTATAATCGATTCAGTTCCCGTCGATTTTTGCCCGTATTTCCTGGGGAGTCCCCAGCGCTCCAAGCGCCGACGCCACTGCACAACCTCCTCCAGCGCGGCCACGCGGTTAAAAATAGACGCCCCAAGACCTTCGCAATGCACTGGGGGAAACAGGCTGCAACGAGAGCGTATACGCGCAACGTTTCGGATCAACGCCTCTCCTAAGTCGTAGCACTAGCTAATACAACGTAGAACTCTTTCTTCGGTGGATCTGTTCCAAAAGTGTTATGAGAATTAGCGAAGGCTTCACAAAAAAAGAAAATGGTTTACAGTAAATGTACGGTATTGCAAAACATCGTAATATGACATAATAAGGACATTTTAATCGTTATTATATTATGACTAAAATACGTATATATGGTTTCTAGATTGCCATAGAAGGCCGAACATATCAAGGACTGCAAAATTCATGTCATAGTCTCACATCTGCATTATCTATCACTTACAAGAATAGGGTGTTTCATTTACAACAGGAGTAGAGAAACGCTATCGCAAGGAAACTTTTACTGCGAATGAAGTATAAGAAATGCACCACGCTTCGAATGTAAGAGTAAATTAACCTCTTTCGTCTTCGACCTTAGCCAATCAAACTATTAGTGACTTTAGACTTCAAATAAAAATAAAACTGAATTTGCGTTTACATGAAGTTCCAAATTGAACAGAAAAAAACATTAACTATATCTGGTAAGTAGTACATATGGGTTCGTTGCGTATTACTACTTTTGATTAATGAGTTTAATTCCATAAAATGGCTTGCGTAGAAACGCCCGCCTACGCATGACTATGTGGCCTTACCTTGCCTAATGCGTCCCACTTTGAGCTGCATCGACGAACTGATTGCATTGTTCTTACAAGTAATAGCCAGTCATGGCCTATAAAGATACAATTCAGGTGGTATTTACCCTGGGAGAACTCACAGTACTTGTATTCCACTCACTCTAGGGAAGCGATATCGATATTGTTGTTTTCAAAACTTCGAAAGTTTTGTAAAAATATTAAAATTTATAGTATTGACGCATTGAAGCTGATGTCTGTTAATATAGATGTTTTTGCTCCATTTTTTACGTTCTCAAGTTTTATTTTCGAATGAAAATAGTGTAGTGTTTAACAAAAAAGATATAATTTTCACCTTCTAGTAGGAAATCAGCTTTTAATATCAAAGTGATCAAATGAGAAGATAAATGAAGATAAAGAAGTTCTGTACTCCGGCAGAAACATGGAGAATCCTTACCACCATAAAGGTAATGAAATCTGGTTCATGGAACTTGGTCAGGGAAAAGATTTAAGACAATTTGGAAATCATCTAGGAATAGTCTAATTCTTTCCACTTACTAAACCCATTGAGCGGAGTAATGAACTTTGCTTAGTGGAAGTTTTGTAGTCTTGCGGAAGATAGATTTCCACATTTTAACGGACATATATGTTTTGGGGACTCCTGTTACCGAAAAAGTGTGTGAAAATATTTCAAAACATCGAAACATCGAAAGCTTTTTACTTTCAAAAACATCGGACTCCCTCCGTGAACAACACAAGCGCTCGAACTATTGAACTGGCTTAAAGCCCTGCGCTCAATGCCCTGATATTTTGAAATATATTCTTTAATTTTGGGGGGTACTACCTTACATGAAGTGCCTCTGACATTTCCAAAATTTTCTCAAAAATCATCCCAAATTTTTTCTTTAAATTTCTTGTAAAAATATCGTGAAATACACATGAAAACATGTCATAGATCCAATTTTGACTTTAAGCTTTAAATTTTCAAAAACAACAAAAGTTAAAAAAATTGGGTTCTTAGAACTACATTGTTGAAAATAGTGTTATTTGTTTTTTAATTCAAAGTTCTCCACAATTAGTTCTGTAATTAATGTCAGGCACTTTTTTAATATTAGTAGTTTTACGCAATTTTGAGTGTAATAATGGCAATATTAAAAATAAGATTTTCTCAAAAACGGCTCCAAATGTTTTTTCTTTAACGATGGTACTAAATGCACATAATAACGTGATTTAAACGCCGTTTTAATGTATTCTTTTTATTTTTCAAAATTGTCACCATTACATAAATTTTTAAGTATCTTTCACGTCTTTAATTTCCGATACATTTAAACAATATGGGCGCTTTTATACATTTTTGCGTTTATGAGTGAAAGTGCTTCAAATGTTTTGTCATGAATTATTCGAAAGTTTTCTTTGAAAATAAGCTCAAAGTTATTCATTTTCAGAAACGCTCAAACGACATTTTCTTGAAAATATTCGTAATTTTTCTCTGAAAATTAGCACAAAGAAGCAGGTTTTACTCTTATGTAATAACTCTAATAAGTATTGCGAAACTAAAGTACGTTCTGAGGAAAGAACATTGCTTCAAGAAACATTCATTGTGTCTATATTCTCGTCTCGTACTATGCAGTTGATATTCAAAGACATTACGAAAGAAAAGGTTATAACTCGCAGCCCGGCAAGAATACGCTTGCTCCAATAACCTTATATCAAATTCGTTTGCAATGCTCCATAAAAGTGTCATTAAACATATCGCTTTGATTGGCGCACGCATTGAATCGCGCCCGTTCGAGAAATCAGTGTTGCAGCAGGTCGGCCAGAACTGAGCTCCCAACTCCACCTGCCTTCTCTTCAATTCCGCGGCTTTCGTCTTTGATAACATTATCAAGTCCATAAACATACAAGGATGGACTGATTAAAACTATGGCAACCTTCATTTGTGATAGACGGCCAAGGGCACTATCGCCTGACGTGGGCAGATAAGTGCTCTAGGACAACATATGTCACATGAGGCGGCAGCACGAAAATCTAGGCGCAGATGATGTAAGAAGGGATGCAACTAAGTATGAATGATGTGTGAATGTAGAAAAAAAAACAATTTACCAACTATATAAAATAATATTACGTAGAATATATAAAATAGAACTAGAAAAATGATTTTAGTGTAAGTTAGTAATGCCAAAGTGCAATTAAGATAATTTCAGGTCCTAGATTGTAAGTTAGTTGTAAGAAAAAGCCCCGCCTGGAGCTGCTTAAGCCGCAAGGCAGCAGCGTATTATAAACAATATTCATAGAAAATAAATTCCCCTTCTTCACAGGGATACTGGGGATGGGACAAAAGAAAAAGGATCCAACGGCAGTTGAATCGAAATTTTCCAACGTAAAATCAGGTGGTCTAGAACGATTCGTTCAGCCAAGCTCAAAATTGTTCTTTAAAGTCGTGGTATGGAGAACATACGACTATGACGTATTCGATTCGTTTTAATATTATAAGTTCTTCAAAAACCGAATAAATTAAAAATAGTTGACTTACCAGGCACTGACGGAGAATGATGGATGCGATCTCATGTGCTAGTCAGGAGTTCAAAGGTGTTGACTGCAGCGATATTCGCTGACACTTGCTTATCCCACTCCCAGCATTCTTCTTTGAGTGGCACTTCGTACACTCGGGTGAACTGTAATGAAAACATGCTCTTTGAAATCACAAGACTCCATTATTATTATTAGTTTTCATTTTCAAATATTTGCTGATTCCACTGCACCTGTGATATCAATGGTCGCCTCTGATTGCGTTAAATCAAAAGTGGTTTCATTTTGAAACTTTGAGTATAAAATCAGTGAGAGTAAATAATTACAATTTATACAATTTTTGACAACACTTAATTCATAGTCCTACATCACGTTTTCCACATATTGCTCTTCCAAATCAGGCACAGTGTTCACTTACACATATTCATCCACCGCACGGGATGAGGCAATGATTCAAAGAAAATATCAATGTTGAGATTGGAGGTTGTTCTACACATTTAATATGAACGTCATAACGGCCAAGATAAGTCTGAGCCAACTATCTATGAAATTCCGAATTGTTTAATCGTATCATTAGTACATAAATCTGACATTCAAATCAGAGGCGCCCAACAATCAACAAAATATAATTTAAGAGTGTATATTTAGAATCGTTTGTAAACTGTACATACCTGTTTAATTTACTTAATAAATATTTCAGAACATCATCATCAAAAAGTTACTCACAAATATGATCAAGCTGAGTGATGCATACTCAGGGTTTGGCTATGAACACGAATTTAAAGGGCCCATCTACACTCTAGCGAACTTGGCATGCACTGGTTGTTCATCTACCACCTTCGCATTGTTTCGAGCTTGTCCCACAAACCTATCGCGATCCATTGTGCTAACGATGAAGCACGCAACCAGATCCATTGTGAGAACGATGAAGCACGCATATCTAGGTAGTCAGGCGTCCATGCCAAGCAGACAAATTGCGCCTCTGTCAAGATACTTCAAATTATAGTTGTTGGTATTTGTTTTAACGGGTATTCTCTAAATAGACCACTTGTGAGTGGCGCCCACGGCACGTGCCATGTCTACCATAACGTAGGTACGCCCCGTAGCAGAGACAATAGTTCATAGGCGTGTCGCAGGCACAATCAAGCTTAGTTTGACTCTGCAGAAGCCATGACGATCTTACAATCGCAACTAGTGCCAAATATTTCACTAGGTCAAAACGGAGAGTTAGGACTCCGAATAAAAACAATATTTTCAAGAGACTGGTTTCGTCCCTCTTAATTGGGTACTATGTAAATAGCTTAAATTAATAAATTTTCATTTTAAAACCCCTCAAATAATTTACTGTTATCTGTCTTTACAACTGTCTTTTACCACTAAATTTCTCAGTTACATGATGGGATCCCACAGTTAGGTTAAAAACCAAACGTTAATGAACTAACAAATTTGTTTAACGTATCTCAAACATGTATTTGTTGAACAGATAGAAAATAAATTTAAGAAAAGAGGCTTTGAAGTCCAGAACGTGACCATAGTTTTAACTTAAAACAGAACCTTGCGAAACGAATTCAAAAAAAAACTCTTTGAACGACTTGAAAAGCGGGTATTCCTTTTCGCGACTCTGTCCTAGGATGCCAGTTCTGCTCGACAAAGGCGCCCGCGAGTTGGCAACCAAGCTGATGTCGGGCCATCCCAGCTTGGTCCCAGGCCCGGGACGTGCAAGGGTGTCCGGGCGGAGCCCTCAACCCCCCAGGAAAACCCAAAGGAGACCGCGGCGAGGCAGGTAGGCTAGCGCAGGTGCAAGACCGGCCCCGGGGATTACCCACCAACTCCCGCTTCGGATGCGAAGTGAGGTACACTGCAAGTGCCTCTGTACTCCGATTTAAATATAGTGGCGCTTGACGTACGTTTGCTGGAAAGGCGACTCCACGCATGCGGCATTCGGCGAAACTGGAGCAATCGCTCGCCGAATTCCGAGTGGTGTGGACGGATTGCTTGCGGTGCGCCGAGCGCCGAACGGTCGGTATTCGCCCTACCCACCGCGTGTCGGTCTTTAGGGCACCTCAAAGGGAGCGAACACATCAGCTGTTCGGGATTGGGCGAGCAGTGCTGCGAATGCCGAATGTGTGGAGCCGCCTTAACGGTGTCATTCAAAGGGGAGCTTGAACATCACTCTCATGTCGTTCAAGTTCCCGATTGGATGACTCCGCAACAGCTTATTAAATGTCAAGAACCATTATAGATAAATCGAATTATAGGACCGTGTTTCCAAAAGCGGTCAGTATCAACCCCTTGGGGGTCGTTGAAATTTTTAAGGGTGTTAATAACCATCAAGAGGTTTTCGATGGCCGAATGTGCATTGACAAATGATCTGTGAAATCAGATCCCATTGATTACAAATAACAAAAATTACATTAATAATTGTTTTCTTATATAAATACGTGTTTACATTTCTAAAAATTAAAAATCTTATCAGTAAAAAAATAATAAATCACAAACGTAAGAATTTTTTAAAATCTTTTTTTGTTCACGTTCTGTGTCTATGAAATTGTTACCAAGCATTTATGTGCAATTATTAGTGTTATGATGATTTTGTAAGCTGTAGATTATAAAAAAATGTCAAGGCAGTCGATGAAGAAAATCTTTTTTTTAAAGGGCACGACCCATGAAGAGGTTGAGAAGTCTAGAGTAGTCATTCCCTAAGTGGCCAAGCAATGCTGAAGTCCCTGTTTTCATCTTTGCTAGGTTACTACACTCTTAGTTTGCAAAGAACCTTATCAAATTTTCAAATCCAAATACCTTGACGATCATTAACCAAGTAACCAACAACTATGTTGTAAGAAAGTACTGTATTTTTCGGTATTTCCCGGTGACGCATACGTTTTAAGCGTTTCGTTTAGCGCGGGTGCGTCGGTTGTTCGTCTTTTGGGAAGGACACCTTGAAAGCTCTTGCATTTCAACACCACTGAACGGGACGCTTTCTACTAAGATTGCCTCAATTCCGATTCACAAAACGATTCTTCTTCAGCGATAAGCAGCGATTCTTCCATGAGACAAGAGGCAAGCCCATTTGCACTAGTGACGTGTTTTGACTAGAAGAAATGCTGCACAACGTGAAAGTAATTGTATCAACTTTTACAATGCAGCGATCTCTTTTTGATAATTGAACGGCCTAAAATTTAAAGAAATAAATAAAATACGCAAGGGTTTGGAATTATTACAAAAAATTTACTTTGATATTTTAAAGAACTGAGTTTCTTTTGACGTGTTTTGTACAAGAAATGCTGGATGATGTAAATTTATTACGCAATAACTTCACAACAACGATAGTTTTGCATACACAAAAAATCAATGACAGAACAACAGCTGACAACTTAGTAAATGCAGCCAACTACGTGAAAGTGATGAAAGATCTGACGTAATCAATATCATTTCCATCATAGATTCCTAAGAACTCTGAATTTGTACTTGTGTTATGAATCATACCACTTCTTTCCTTGTTACATTTCCCTCTATTTATGGGAAAATAGAAAAGTCTGCACACTACATTTATTGTATAATTGATAAACTTTTCATGTGAATATAACATATTCCATCAAAAATAAATTTTATACGATTCATTGCATCTGTAACATTCATATTTCAAGTATGGTCATATTTCTAAACTCATATCGTATACGTACATGTTACTTAGATCGAGGTTGGGAGCAATACATTCTCTCATTAGGATGTTCCCAGTTTGACCTCGCTACCAGAAGCAAGCGAACCACTTTTTTTAGATGCAAGGTAAGCACACCTCGCCGTGTTTGGAATGGGACTTTTATTTCCTGCTTTGCGCACCCAATTTAAAAAATAAGTATTTGTAATACTCGAAAATTGCACAAATCCAATTTGATTAAGCTCTACATTTAAAAAAATGAAAATTGGCAAGCATTGAAAGATGTTCAATAAAAAGCTTATTTTTATTTCAGTCAATTTAATCCGTCTCTAAATTGAAACTAGTGGGTTGAAAAGTTCTTTGATTCTATAATTAATTACGTAGAACACCCCCCCCCAAAATACTATGCATTTCTACCCGCTATATAGTCAGAGAGCTTATGAAGTATCAAGTAAAATGACGGTCGTAATTCCACTTTAAAACAAAAGGATTCCAATTATCTGTCATTTAGAAATTAAAGGCAAATAAGCACCGACACAAGCATTTGCTAAAATGAATTAATACTGAAATGATGAAATAAAAATTGAAAGAAAAGAACAAGAGGTCCTTTTCTTTCAGTCGATATTTTTGAAAAAATGTCAGCTCAATAAAAGAGATTGCTTTGTGTTGTTGTTGTTGTTGTTGTTGTTTTTTCACATGTAGGTATTTCTACAAAAATGAAATACAGAGTCCCACGTGCTCCCGGACCACTGCTGGAAAATACTTGAGGACGTTGCTTCCTGTGGTAGCAGGAAACGCTTCAGACGTTTTCCAGGAAGAAAAGAGAAGGGCGGAAGCGAAGGGTGGGTGGCGGAGGGCGCGTGACGGGGGCAATGCGAGACGGGCCCTTCTCCAGGAAGGACGAGCCCTTTCAGGCGCGAAGGTGTGCCCGGTCGCGAACGCTATGGTCAACGGTCGCGAAAATATTTCAAGAGCGCTGGCTTTCGCCACATACACAACTTCACGACCGAACGGTGTCTTTTGGTGGGATAACATGTATCGACATTAGTACATGAAGCTCATTGATTCCGCATTTTTTTCGCTTCAGTGTTTTCTCTACATTGTATAATACGCTATTGTTTTGTAGAATTTATAAAAATAAAAACGTCGAGGGAAAACCATCGTAGTTGCGCATAAGTCAGTTTTGAAAAAAAGAAGAAAAACAACAAGAGAAAGAAGAAGAAGAAGAAGAAGAAGAAGAAGAAGAAGAAGAAGAAGAATGTAGGAGATGTAGAAGCAGATGAAACCATTGGGAGATAGTCAGGCGCACATACTACTCGCAACACACGTTACGATGCAACGCACTATACCAGGGTTGTCCAACTGGCGGCCATTTATTGTGACCCACAAAAGGTCATAAGTCGAAAATGAAAGTCCTTTTCAACCATGTCGGGCGAGAACATAGTGCGCCTCGCGCACGTCCCCTACCGGAGTCAACAGCCCCTTTAATGCAAAAATAGGTTAAATGTAGATTAAAGTATTTTTTTCTTGTAAATTCAGAAATTCATAATCATGCCATTGTGTTTCACTGCGTTATGGATGGTACGGCCTGTTACACGCATGGTTTCACCCCCTCCCATTTGAGAGCCCCTCGAATACATTGGCAAGATCAACAATGCGGGAAAGTACCATGTGGATTGTCAGAGTAATGAACATATGACTCGTGGCCATATTAAAGGTTTAAGTTGTGGCCCTTGAGGTCTTACAAGTTGGACACCCCCTGCATTGTACTGTCCTCTGTAACTTGGGAATGATGCCTTACAATCTAGACTTAATATCAGTTTGCCTATCCCTATCCTTAAAGGGATACGAGTTGTTTTCTATGACGTAATCTGCAAAATGAGAACTTTATGGACGTTCTAATACATTTTGGAAGTTTCTTCAAATCGCATTGCAGGTTGCCTGAAAGGCTAAATGTTGTTTCAGTGTGAATCTGTTTTCACTTTTAAAACATTAATTTAAGAAGTACGGATTGTCGTATGACTCCATTTAGTACACATTATTCCATAACTGGCCATATGTTACTCGGTGCAGAATAAAATTTTGTGGTCTCGACAACAGCAAAAAAAACTTATCGGACTCCTATCACATCGTGTATCCCAAAGAAAACTAAAGGTGCTACAAGGGAATGTACTTTCTCGCATTAGTATCCGTTACGTAATAGTATTTTCTGAGAATTTAATAAACCCCAGGATCACTTGTAAAACTCGTTTCCAATCGTAGTCACATTAGGAGCAAAAACAAATTATTTTAAAGGTAATATATCAACAAAATTCGTCATCCCAAAACAGCCGGAAACATTGCTCAATAATCAGAAGGAGTTCAGAGAATATTCCTTTCCAACTGCCATCTAAAATAAAAATAAAACATAATAAATGAATGTGGGATTTTTAAGGTAAACTTTCCCTTTTCATTCGATGAAATTTGAAAATGCAGAATGTGCTGTAATGCACGCCCCTGAGTATCCTCGAATCTTAGATTTCCCACTCCCTTAAGGTGAGCTTTTATTTACGATATCTTATTTGTTTCATTTGCCTACTTCATTCCTTTGTTGAGGAGGGCTAGACAATTCTCAATGGCCCGGAAGACGCAAGCTCTTTCTTCGCTCCTGCGAATGCTGTCTCTTAATGATCCTACGTGACCTAGCTCTAGTTGACATTAATGGATGAACACATCAGCTAGTGACATTCAATATTATTTCACGTAAACGACCGTTAAGTTCTTCCTGCCTCTAATTTATGGACTAGGATGAATACGCATGTGGCCTTGTCATTCGCATCTGCAAATTACCTTTTGAAACATGAACATCCTATCGTGTCTGGACGAGAAGTTTCGTATGTGAAAAGCAGATTCCCCTTCCTTTCACATTCACATTACAGGAAAAATGTCAGCAAAATATTATTTCTATTTCAAAATATATAAATCTAACTTTCAGTTAACTTATAGGATATGACAAAATTCGCCTCTACGCATCCTTACCACTGACAATGAATGTACCCAGAATAACAGAACCTGAAAGAATGTAGTACTAGGTCACAAAATATCACGATCTGTATTAAGGGTGTATATCAAGCATGTCACTGGAGGACTTCGGCCTCGAGAAACATGTTTCAAGACATTAGAACACACAGTTTTTGAGATACGAACGATCATTGTGACAGAAAACAGACCACTAAGCCACTAGAGAAACATGTTTCAAGACATTAGAACGCACAGTTTTTGAGATACGAACGATCATTGTTTCAGAAAACAGACTACTAAGCGAGCCGTGCGATGATAATTGTATTTTCGCCTGCCTGATTCATTCTTTTTTTGTTTCAACAAATTCTTTATATGTATGGTGAAATGAAAATGCAATTTGTAACTTGTCAATGAAATTCTTTTTTTTATTTTTGAACAATAGTTTGTTCAAATTGATTGGCTTTGAAAACAGCTCAGATGTTTTATTCACCCGGCCTTTTTAAATCATTGATTTAAAAGAGAAAATAGCTTCACAGGGAACTGAACTTCGAACGTTTCTGACGACCATGGTTGTCAACTGACAATGTATAAAACCGAGTTAAATATTTCCCCGAGTCCAACTCGCGTAAATAATTTTTGTTCTATAGAGCACCTGTGTTGCTCTCATACCCAACCAATTTTAACAAAATAAGTCAAGCTAATGTGCAGCTACGAGCTATGGCGTGGGAGGCATCGAAAATTGTAATAGAACGTCAAAAGATGTCTCGTTTTGTACATTATGGCATAAGAAACATACCTCATGTGGCATGTGGGAAACAAAACCCTAACATTACGGCCTAGAACGCACTGTTTTGGAGTTTTACTCATAGCAACTTGTGTTGTAACATGGGTGGGGTGGGGGGTTGCTCCTGCTGTTTCCTTTATTTTATTTCAAATTAATCAACAGGTTGTAAGTCCAAAACATAAATCAAATACAATAACTTCTTCGTTACGAAATAATGTGTAATACTACAATAAAAAACATCTTCATCTACCGACTTCTAATTTTTTACTCATCCATCTTGGTGATGTAGGCTTGGGGATAATTTTCTATTCCGCATTAGCTCAGGTTTTGTGTCGATAGTTTCTTATAAGTGGTATAAAAACTGTCGTTACATAACGTATTATATACAGAGAGCAAGAGGTTAATGGTGACTACAGTGTTACCTTCGTAAACTCAAGGTTCTGATAGGGAATATTACATCTAGAACCTTTTTTCTGACCGTAGTAGTAGAAAAGGAATTGAAATAGATAATCCGGATAATTTTGGCACTAGGTAGGTACGTACTACAGGATTTGTAAGAGGGAATCAATTATTTGTCACTTTTCCTTCCACACTTCTAGCCCCGCATTACAAATCTTTTCGATAATAACAATTTCAATTTATAAATAATTCTTCATAAGACCTGTTGTTAGTGTTAATAAAAAAGTCTACAGAATTACTCTGTATTTCAAAAGTCATTTAACTCAGCTACATTTCAAAATTTACTATTACCCTTCATTATTTTCCTTCTTAAGTTCCACATTTACAATGATTATTATCTAATTTGCAAACAAGCTTACATCTATTAGTTTCTAATATATATTATTAATTTCCAAAGCCCGAGATATAGATAGAAATGTATGCAGCTTCCGATAATTGATTGATTGATAGTGATTCCGGAATTGACAACTGAGGAGGAAATTATTTCCGTAAGTGTAGTGCAAGTTTTTTCTCGAGCGGCGGCGCTGGTCTTCCCCCTCTGTACGGCGAGATCCGGCGTCGACCTAACGTCGGCTAGTTTCCCTCAACCAGGTATCTCCCACCAGCGGGGCACCGCCCCAGGCGAGACAAGCTCTAAGCTCCCGACCGACCTCCCGGCATGTGTGGTGGTGTAGTGCGTGTTAGTGTAAGCGTGTGTAAGTGGTGAGGATAGGATAAGGAAGAGGTAGGGAATATCACACGCGGTACGTGGCCCGAACACTACCAATCAGAGCAGCTGGCCGCTAGAATTCTCCTCCAGACAGCATCTGAAATCGACCTAGCTGACAAGCTTGTGTGGGAAATCCTGCCACCGTAGGGAGTGTAACCCTAGGACCTCCCAGTCAGAGGGACAGCAGAGGGACATCAGTTGATGCCCTGAGCCATCTCCCCCGGTTGCAGCTACCGGCCCAGCGAAACAGTTTCGATTTTGACTGAAATATTCAAATATCTAATTGTGTTAGATTAGATTAAATTTATTATTTCTGCAGGTAGGTATAGAACCTGGTGGCAGAACACTACATTTTACATATTACAACTAAGAATAGTAATACACTGTAATTTTAAAGCATAAATTTTAAACCATGTTATTCCGCTTATTCTCATACTGCTCGTACCGACTGAATTCCCACACCCAGTACGTCACTACTTAAAACAGTGACATTATGCGCCTGGAAGTCTCGAAGTTAGAGGGCGCTATTTAGGTGTTTCGTTATGGATCAGCAACATTCTTGATATTCTTGAAATGTAAATAACTAGTGTAGTCTATTTATTTATATTCTCTACCATGTTATTATTTTAATCGTGAAGAGAGTTTTTGCTAAAATATTTAATTCATTGCAGGGTTAGTTGAGAGTATTTTATTTGATGTTATTGAACTGTGCGCGTGTTACGTTTTGGAAAATCTTTCAGAGTAGTTTTGTTCAGCAGTATTTCTGCTGCTGCAGGTCCACTAGCATAAAATAATAGCAATCCAATACCACAAAAATAGCATAAAAATAGTCCAATAGGTCCAATAGCATAAAAAATGCAAAATATCTAGAAGTCAAGTTAAGCACTTCACTTAATTGTATTTAATATAATAACATATCATTGGATTAGTTTTTAAATTCTTACCACAAACTTATCACGCCTAAAAAATACCCCTACTGGTGACTGAGTTCTCGAAAATGATATTTTCTAGGACCACAAAACGTAGAATACATACACCGTCGGTGCAATCTGAACCTTCAGAAAAGTGGTGCCCTTGTTTCAAGAACTCGACGACGGTACCCTTGTTTCAAGAAAGTTGTCAAGTCGGATAGCTTCGCCTGCCTACCAAGAATTCCCTACTCCCACTGCTTAGTATCTAACAGTTGAAGTGGAAACCGACGCAGAAACGGATTATCTTAAGTGTGAAACGAAGGTTATAATTTGTTACTTAAAACATCGAATGCATAAATGACAACTTCCTTTGGCCTTATGTTCTCCCACTAGTTCACAGACATTTCTATTTAATTTCTTCCACGTTTTGCTTTTTTTATCATCCCAAAGGTCATTTTTAAGGATTATAATGTGTTTTTACGAGAAGAATGATCAATTTTTAAGCATTCCTGTAACCGAAGGAAGTGGGATGTACATAATTTCGCTTTTTCA
Organism: Gryllus bimaculatus; assembly: GCA_017312745.1. NCBI lineage: Eukaryota > Metazoa > Arthropoda > Insecta > Orthoptera > Gryllidae > Gryllus > Gryllus bimaculatus. The sequence goes on along the minus strand of BOPP01000333.1, from coordinate 580,491 downwards.
GCAACATGTTTCTCGACACATGTTGGACGCAAAACGATTTCTCATTTTATTATTACAATTTTTTTCAGGGTGCACAAAATCAAGTGCATGCGCTTTCACGTGCATGTGCTTCTGGCTTGTAATTACGAATTCATATTCGTTTACGTCGGTTGCTCCGATAAAAACCTGTATGAACATTTTATGACTTCCTTATCAATCGGGTAAATTTTCTTAGGTATTTCATCATTTGAATGTGGCTGCACCTGTAGAATTCATGTTCCAAAAATTATTTTCATTTTATTTTTGAATCTCAGTGTGTATTGTGATGTACCGTAGCATTTCATGATGATGTTGATTATGATGATGATTAATTATACTCAATATAGTTACGTAAATAAACGGATTTAACCTAAAAGATGAGCTTCTTCTACGCAGAAAAAAACCCACCGTGGATTTGCCTACAGACCGTAGACCTATTCATCTATGACAACTTGTGTCATGTGGGAGATGAAAATGAATGAGTAACAGGCAAACCAACAAGTGTCCTATACATGAGAGTACACCCGAAAAAAAATCAATACATTTATAATGAATTGTGGATGATATCCAAATGTTTCAGATCAAATTCAACAGTGATTAAAAAAGTACACAAAATTCGCACACCAAAAAGTCCATTTTTATCCTAAATCCGTGAACCTGATGTATTTTTTAAATGATTGATTGTAAAATAAACTACAATGTCTAATCGTCGGTACACAAGAAAATAACCACAACTCAAAAAGTTTCATATTACATGAGAACGGTTTCATTCTGAGTACAGCCAATTTATTTCGCTACAAAAGTGAAAATGTTTTTACTCTACACATCTTTATAATTGATTACTAGTAACAATAAAGATTTTTTTTCTAAAAGTATTTCTTTACTTGCCATAAAAACAAGTTTTGAAATGTTTCACTTTTCTTGGACATCGGCTTCGAGATATTGCAATAAACTAAACACGCTTCCCGAAGACTGACGGCCGCATTTGAAAAGAAGAGACTTAATTACCTGAGGTTGCTCTCGACGCGTGGAAAGCAAATAGAGATTAGCTGCGCGCACTCCCGCATGCGGCGCTGAAGCGTGGCGTGCCGAAAGGACATTTGCGCAGATAAGAGCCAGGTCGCGCCTGTCATTCGCGGAAACTGAGCGTACGTGCAGAAAACAAAGCTTTGTGTTTGTCGCTGTTGTGTCCAAAGATCTCCACGACCCAGGAATGAGCTTAGTGAGATGTTTTGAAACGCCGCGGAAAAAGGCTGAACAAAGATGCGGCGATTTGTACAGTAAATGTCGCGGCAATGTTTTCTGCACAAACCGTCGGTGTATAAACAAGTGACACAATCCAAAAATTGCCATTTGTCGGAGAATGGTTTTAATCTGTGTGGAACCGTTTACTTTCGTGACCAAAGCCAAAGTGATTTACTCTATACTCCGACTATCTTGTGAACTATCTTCATTATTTTTTGTTAGTAAAAATAAAACTATTTTTTGCGTATATTTCTTCACTTAACTCAAAAATCTGTTTTTTTAGATGTGCCACTTCTCTTTTGCGCCGACAAAATATGGTGATATCTTGTGCCTGAAAGCTTCACCATGTAGTTTCTGCAGAAGAGAAAAAGATGATTGGTCCTTTCAACTGAAATGAAATCTCACTTCAAGTAAATGATTCTGGGAGGTATCTTTGGCTATATAATGAATGGAATGGAATGTGGGATTCAGTCATGTGGAATGGGGAAGAGAGTTAGGACTTTTGCTATGTATAGAAAGAATGAATTGCTGATGGGAGAGCACAGAAAGTAGAATCATCCTGTCATACGTTAACGACATTGTCATAAGAGAAAGATCAGATATTGTGTCCTGACAGTTGTGAAGGACAGAATCGCAATAGAAAGTTGCCTCTAATTTTGAAAGCTACTCTCAAGGCACATGAACTTTATTTATGTGCTCCTGATATCCAGGCATGCCATTTTGACTAATGATGCCGATTTTTTACATTAAATCACCTCTAAAACCCAACAGAAAGTTATTTGTCGAAAGATTACATAACACGAATAAAGACATGCAGGAGGAACCTTTTTGATGTGATAAAAATGAACAGTTTATATGGGACCTTTGATCTTTAATAAACGATAACAAACCAGAGTGTTTCAACAAAGAAACAAAAGGTTCCTTTGTTGTAATCATGTGAAATAATGCTCAAGAAAAATAAACCATTCTCTATTCTTCTTAATAAATCATTTTCAGGGGAGGTTTCTAAGACCGACATACGAAATCCCGGAAAGACTTCTTCGAATCGAGAAATTGTCACCATTATGAACCAAAGGAAGTTAATAATAATATATTATTTTGGCCACAATTGGCGTCTTTGCCAGGTGGTAGCCAATTAATTTCATTATACAAATGTAAATTAAATATAATGTATTACTAGAACACTGTATACCCCAGCATAGCAAAAAAGCCTCCATTTCACGCGTACACATGTGACACACTCAGACTCTCTGCCACACACCCAAACACCGCACGCACCACGCACAAAATACGTATATACCTCACACGCACACACACACCATACATTACATACTTATACACACACATATTTCATATATACTCATAAGTACACACTATACATACGTATATGCATAATACACACGTACATGTGCGTATACGCGTATATATACACACACACACACTACACAATACACATACATATATACACCCAAAAAAAAAAAAAAAAAAAAATTTGTTTTAAAAAAACTTTACAAGCTAAAAATTTAAAAATAAAACAATCTAAAATATTTTTTTTTTTTTAAAAAACTATCGTATTCTTATTGGTATCTAATTCTAAATCTTAAATTTTATTTCATTTACTTTATTCACTTCTGCTTACGTCTTGCTACGCTGCACTACACTGCCACTACACTGGCAACGCCCAGCCCCACACTCCGCTATATTTTATTTTATTTTTAACATTGTTAATGTCCATATCACGCTGAATTTCCCTGGATCTGCACTTCACTCACTAAAAAAAGCTAATAATTTTGAAGAAAAGAAAAATAAAAAAAAAAATACTATTTGAGACTCTCTTAAGCGATTTTAAAACACTTTACATCCTTGGGAAAGGGCTCCATGACTGTTGCAGGTATTTCGTTCCAATCCCTAATTGTGCGATTTACAAATGAATATTTTACCGGTATCAGTTCGCTGCCGTTTAGTTTTTATTTTCCAATTATGATCTTTTCTCCCTATACGTGCAGGACTGTCTAGTCTTCCACTTATTCCCTCCCACTGGAGATATTATTATACGCTTTAAACATACAACATAATCTTGCATTCTTCCTGCGGTTACTTAATGATTCGAAATGTGTGTCACTTCCCTTGCAAACCCTCTATTTATGAATTTCACTGCGCCCTTTTTTGGATCTTTTCTAATTCTTGTATTTGACCTATTCTGTACGGAGTCCCAACAAGTGCGCGACAGTATTCAAGAGTTGGCCTAACTAAAGATTTGTAAGCCAATTTTCTACTCTTCCATTTACCTTCTTAAAATTCTCTTGACCAAAATGAAACGACTTCCAAGCTTTTCTTTACTACTATTGTATATGTTCTCCCCCCATCCTAAGTCGCACACGCAAATTAATTCCTAAGTATTTCCTGCTGATTACCCGGGGATCAATGTGCCGTCATGGAATAATTTAAAGGATTCTTACGTATAGATTTTGTGAAACTGATAGTCTTACTTTTGTCGGCATTTATTTCCATTTGTTTGATTAGCCATGTGTATATTTTATTTAGATCCTGTTGCAGTGACTTTCATCTTCAGATGATTCTATTTATCCGTAATGAAAGCAATCGTCGGCAAAAAGGCGCTACTGAATAATAGAAGTGTGTATCGGTATAGTATTAAGCCTATCTAAAAGCGTATAATAACAAGGGTCCGCTAAGACACTTCCCTGAGAACTCCAGATGTAATTTATTGTCTCTTCTCCCAGATAGTACTTGTCCAACTCGGACTTGCTGCGACCGCTCTCTCAAGAATTCATGAATCCTACTTAACGACCATAACGTGCGATACCCGGATTGCAATTTTCTTAAGTCTTAAAATGTTAGCTGATTTAACATGATTGCGAACGCTTGTAGAGAAGTCTATTACGATTGCATCCGTCCGTTGTCCCACGGTCCAGTGCGTCAGCGAATATCTTGGACATGTAGAAATAGTTTGGCTCTCGCTAAACATGATATGTACGAAACCCATTGTTGGCCTCCACTACAGCCATCCTAATTGCCCCCATTTCATGCAAATACTTCAGCTATGAGATGTTCCATTTGCTTTACAAATGACAGAGGTTAAACTCCACAGGTCTTGTTAGAGACGCAAGTGCGATTTCCACTTTTAAAGAATCGGCACCACAATAGCTCTTTTCCCAATCACGAGAATGCCTGCTAATTTGTTTCGACAGCTGATATTCAAGA
>BOPP01000333.1:545029-575981 GCA_017312745.1 Gryllus bimaculatus | reverse complement strand
ATTACTTAGTATTTTACGGGAAGAAATTCTCTTGAGCTGTTCGTTTCTCCTGCAATAACGTTTTTGACAATCGCCTGTATTCTAATTCATAAGTTCAATGAAACAAGACCAACATCTAATCTTTATGACTTATAATCTGTGTTTAAAAACATTAAATATGTGATTTTTCTATTTATCTTTAGGTTGAAATGCAATTTTATCATTTCTGTGGAATGGTTTCTTCAAGCACAACCCAGTTGTAGAGATCAGGAATCATAAGTCGCCCCAATGTAATTTTGAGATGTTTGGTGGATACATCAACTTAGAACCAAGAACAAGGCAAATCCTAAAACATTGAAAGGAAAGAGGATTGGTCAGACTCAAAGAGCATCACAGTGCGTAGAACTAGAGAAATCAAAAACGTGGCTTACCCCCCTGTGTCACTGCCTTTGCCAATTTCTAACTTTTAGTTTCAGCAAGTACAGTGGAACCTATTCAATAAGATTCACGTTGAAAAATATGTCTTCCCGAATTAAATGATTTTATTTGAAGTTATGTGGTCGAATAGAGTCTCATATTATCTTACTTTAAGACAGTATATCGTCCGTTTCAAAGATACGAAAACGACACAATGCGTGTTACGTTCGGTCGTAAAATGTGCTATAAATAAAGGATAATTTCACCTTAATTCAACAGAATTAATTCATTTTTTATCATTGGTTATGAATAGTTTATTGTCCACAACATTCAGCATCAACATCTTCATATAATATCAAAGCTATTTCCTCTAACCCCGTATCACTGTCATACGAAAGAAAGAGTACAAATAATACGTAAAATAAATCTATAATGAAGTTACTCAACAGAACTATACATCGCTGATCCTTAAACATAAAACATCATTATCATTGTGCAGTATTAGACCCCAGAAAAGAAGCTGATTTCTTAACAGGCTGCTATAAAACCCTCAATAACCGTTCTTTTCAAACAGAGGTTCAAAAATGACTGCAGTGGTGCACCATTGAAACCGAAGTAATTGCCAGCAGATTGGCAACCCTGCGCGCCCTTCTCCGCGGCCTTTCCGTCGCCATGGCAGGAAACCCGCGCCGCGTACAGGTAGGGCACAGGGCGCGGGCAGCCCGGCGCAGCCCTACCTGTGAGCGGCATGCGCCCTCGCCCTTTCACGTCTCGCCCTGCGGCGCGGAAGTCAGCCGCGCTTGCCCTACGCCCGGCCATCCGGTCCGCTTCAAAGAACCGGCTGGGCGGGCGAGAGTTGCAGGGCGTGTCCATGTTCTCCGCTAGGGGGCGCCCACGTACGAGGTGTTATTTCCAGAAATTATTACATTACTACACTCAGGGGCGAACCCAGAGACAGATTTGGGGAGGGGAAATTAAAAATGATTTGGTCAAATGTGTCATATTACAGATTCTGTAGAATATCGCAGGCTACACTCAGCTCATACTGCGATACGAGTTTAATGATTATCCGAAAATATTTTTGCTTGAAATGTTCGTGACAAGTTAAAATTAATAGTTACTGAAAAAAATAAGGGGGGGGGCAATTTTCCTCATTTCCCCCCCCCTCCCCCAGTGGATCCGCGCCTGCTACACTTCTAGTTTCTTGCCTGTTTAACTTGATCGAGAAATGGGAAATTAAGATCACGGGATTTGGTCTTCCCAATTGGTTATTTGGTCATTTGGTAAAACATTAAAACATTGAGTTTGCAGTCGTTTCGCAATACTTGTATTCGATCCTCAGGGCTGGCGATAAACATTAAAAACTCCATTGTGAAGGCACTTATACATAATAGTCCCAATTGAAAAAGCATAATGTGCAAGATGATCAAGAAGCTGTACCAACCTTACTAAAAGACGCAACATGGCAATGAGTAGTTACTAAAAGATACGAAATAGAGGTTGGTCACTTAGTGAGTATGATATGAAATGCAATAACAGACACCCTTATAATTCAATCAAGTATTATACACGTGCAGCCAATGAAGAAGGGCGTTCTGTGTCAAAATCTCGTTCAAGGCTAATGAAATCTCATGAGAAGATAACTGTATCATCGGGAAAACAATAATACAACAAACAATACTACAGGCGATTGAGGAATGTTTGAAGTTATTGGTCCTTGTTTGAAACATTCAATTAAATCTTATTATCGATTCATATTTAATCCATCAGAATTAATTGACTAATAGATGCTTTTAGTGGAATGAGCCTTACATGATAACCTTTTCAATCGCCAGGTCAAGCCTTTGATAGTGGTTGATCTACGAGCTTTTAAGGCTGGCGACGTGAATGTAACAATTTTTACGTATCGAAATTTTCATTTTTGTATTTCGTAAGCAATACTAGAGTGTGAATAGCTGCACTGGCTCGATGCCGCAAACTATCAGATGTAATATACTGGAAAAACTATTATTTTTTTTCCACTTTTACCCCGTATATATATATATATATATATATATATATATATATATATATATACATATATATTACCTCTATAATGATTCTCTATAATAATTATGTGTAATGGATTTTCAAGGATGTAATTACAATTTACATGCACTTTTCCTTATTAATGTAAATTTTACATAAATAATGTTTATCGAAACTTACATAAAATGACCGCATCCATGTGTGCTTCCTACTTCAGAGGGAAAAATATACTTTTTTTTATATTGATAATACAATATTACCAAAGTATCGTTACTATTGCCACCAATATTGAACATAAAAGTACCGACGATATTTCCAGTATCGGAAGTATCAAGAGATCCTACACGAACGAGCCACGCTCGCGAGCCTGGCTGGTTCCGGTTTGAACAGCCGCCGCCGTGGACAGAGTTCCCCTCGAATGCGGACGACGAAGCAGGTAACAGCGTGGGCAGATTAACAACCTGCGAGACAGGCACGTTTGCCAGGCTTGCCTACGAGTGAGTAGCTTTACTTGCAACTGCTGCACCTGCACTGCATTTTTTCTTTTTTTGGTCCGCACCCAACTCACTGCAGAGCGGACCGTTTTTCTTGGGCGCTCTAGAATTCGTAGAAAGGTATTGCAAAACCGCGAGAGCGTTTGCGAGTGGCATTCCCGCTGGCCGGCGCGGCGCGGAGTGGCGTGGAGCTGGCCGGCTGACAAACCGCCGCAGATGACCCTTCGCCACCCCCTTCTCTCACCCCCCACCCTGTGCCCGTCGTCGCACGCCCCGGTCGGAGCCACCGCCGCCACCCCCTGCCCCACGGGCGCGCTACCGGTCTTCGCGCCCCAGTGACGAGCGACCCCCTCCGTCGCGCGGCCAGCTATTTGGTTGCCAACACCCGAAAACAAATTTCCTGCAACAGTCGTCCGTTTGAGAACCAGCAGCGCCGGGTCGGCGTAGTAATTATTACGCCTGCCGAACACGACCGGCCGTAGCCTGCATGGGGGATGGCGTCCTGCCTGTCGAAGTAGTAACTCGCCTTTGTAACTTGAGGGTACAATGAATAACGATTATAGTAGCGAAAATTGAAACAATTTTCATGATTTGAAGCGCCTAGAACTACAAAGGCCTGAAGGGTTTCAAAAAATCAGAGAAAAGGAAACATTAGAGAAACGAAAATACTATTAGCCAGCAGAAAGTATTATTCAATAAGTATCAATAGTCTGATGAATAAATGTCAGGACCACGGATGTACATACGAAAATTAGAAAATCTAATTTAGGAGCTTATGGTTTACTGAAATAATTACCGTAAAATTATTGTCCATAAGCATGCAATTAAATATAACGTCCTTGAGCATGTACGTTGCTAAAAAATAAAATTGTCTTCACCCCTCCATATGTATGAACTACATGTAAGTATTCTCTCTCTTCTTTTTTATACAAAAAGTCTGTTCTGCTTCCACGGAAATCCTGTGTCAGACGTACGATCTAGAAGCTGGGATTTTGTTTCCTTGACCAAAATGGGAGATTCTCTATAAAAATCGTTCGCTCTCTCTCTCGATTATATTTCGTTGCATGCACCCTATTAAAAAAAGTAGGGGACTGTTCAACTGTTGGAAAACGACTTCACATTGTGAACAACAAAAGGGTCAGTAGATGTGAAAGTGACGTGAGTATAGGACCGTGAGAAAAGCAGTTACAAAGCTCCTGGCAAGCTCACGTTTTATTTAAAATCAGAATAGAATAGGAATTATTTAAAATCATTTCATTATTTTGAGAATGAATGAAAAGTACAATTGGAAGGCTTAAGGCTTAAATTTCGGTATCGATTCTGAAATTCTAAAATACATTAAAGGATCTAAAGTTCGACAGAGTTAGCCATTTTGCTGGCGCCATCACCAATTAATATTCTTGTAGTCAATATTCGTATTTTAAATAAAATATCGGAGAGTACTATGTAATATTTAAACACTGCAAGATCAAGATGAAATAACATAAGTCATCTCCGTCATCTTAAAGTTACAATAAGTTGACGTATTAACACATCAAGTTGACGGATATGACTTCAATTATTTCATCATTTAATTACGTCAACAATATCTCATCATCATCATTCCCCACACTTCAAGACCAGACACAATAACGCCTCTTGTAGTGGTTTACTATCGGTTAATAACGCAACATTTATTAAGTCAATATTCACTTCAGCCAACCAGTTCGTAAATTAAATTCGCGCTAAGTACCATCATCGTGCCAGGCCAAAACTCCTCCTTAACCAGCCGCGTAAGCCTTTAATATACTCCCTACAATCCAGCATTTTCGATCACTGTAGCTTCTTCGAAACGTTCAGAGCTGTAGGAGAAAGGCCAAGCGTCGTAAAGCGAAGGTACTGGGGCGGGGCTGAGTTGCCTAGGTACCTGCACCGCTCCCTTGCGGCCGCATCACCACCCCCCCCCCCCCCTCAGGCCGCCATCGGCCTGTGCGAAAACAGCCGCGCCTTTGTGTCCCGTAGGCTGACGCGTAGTTGCACGATCCCTGGGTTGCGGCGGTCCGCGGGGGCTGGGAGGGCGCCGAAAGCGGACCAAATGTTTTCAAAGCTGTTCAATTTACGATATTCTAGCATATCGTCGCTAAATATCTAGTATCATATCTGGTATCGCACACATATCTAGTATCTGCAAAACAGTAATTTTACAGGAGACCAAAAGGTCTTGTATTACTCTTCCACTTAATTTCAATACGTACTTACTACTTCATTATATTATTTACGGTCTTGAATGTGAAAATACAATTTAAACGAAATAATATTTCTTTTATTAGGTTAAGAGAATATCAATCAGAAGCATTGTATATAACTCATAAAATAAACTCCCGCCTTCACAGGACTGCTGTAAAGGGGAGTCAAGAAAAATATACATACAATATTTTAAGAAGCATCTCTGTCGTTTTATAGTAGTCAAGCGATTTTTCAATCCACCTATCTGTTACTGTAAATATTATGAAGTGTATGTAGTAAATATTTGCTGAATATTACATATTTGCCGTAAATATTTGTTTAATGTAAGTAAGAGTTCCTTATTAAGAAAATGTAGAAGGAAGCATTGTAGATGCTGGTTCGTGACGACACTGTACCGGCATCCTCTGGAGTTAACTGAAGAAAATCCGGAAAACGACTGATGAGAACGGTCAGCCTGCAGAATTTTTATCCCGGCAGAGGTCAGCTTCAACCTATCCCTTTGCATGGTATCGAAAATCCGACACCAAACGGACTCAAACTTTGTACTTCTCGGCCAGGAAGCTACAGTCGCAAATTTCCTTTTATTGGCCGGTGTCGTTAGCCGAATTGCTTAACTACGCTCCGCGAAGTCACAGAAGTTAATCAATTCGAGACACCATGGAGTCCCGGGCGGTTGACCTTCTGAGAAACCCGGTTACTTACAGCACGGGACCACTGATCGGAGGGATAAAAGGCAATGCCTGACTTCGACGCTGTGAGACAATACAAAACTTAACGGACGATTATTGCATGTCCGCTAGATGCCTAATAGATGGCTGAGAGTCGTTGCGATACAGGCGCAACAAAATTTTTAAGAAAATTGGAGCTGTTTTTGAGAAAATTTTGAAAATGTCCGGGAAGCTGCATGTAAAGTACCTCCAATTTGTAAAGAATGTTTTTCAAAATCTCAAAGCTTCGACTCGAGCCAGATGGACAGGCGTTTCTTGAATTTGGGGGAAAAAATCCTACGTACGTTTTAGGCGCGTGATGTTCACAGATGGACGGACAGCCGGATGTTTTGAAAAAAAACAAAAACTTTTTCGGTGTCAGGGGACCCCGAAACTTGTATTTCCGTTGAAATCTCGAAATCGATTTCCCACAGCATTACATAACTTTTCCTTATACTACGTACTTATACTCCGCGTACGTCTACGGGAAACTAAAAACGAAACAATCTATTTTTGCCCGCTTCGCCCCCATCCGGCCCACTGCGTCGGAGCGTCCGCTGTGGCCGTGGAGGGGAGGGGGGGAGGGCGCGGCTGTGACAGGTCTGGAGGCCGCTGAGGGACAACAGAGAGGGCGCTGCGGGAGGAAGAGGATGACAGCGGGCGGGCGAGTACAAAGGGAAAGCGAATGAAGAGACAGGCGACCGCCGCCTCTGGGGACTCGCACTGCAAACACTCGGGATGCCTTCCTGAAATCAGGAGACGGGTGCGTGAAGTTCGACCATGAAGTGATCATCACCCGAAGAGACATCACTGACGTTGCTAGGAAATCACCAAGAGGGCGCGGTCTTTCGGGAAATGAGTTAAATACAGTCCTTATTAAGCTCTAGGTCAAACACTTTTGGACTCTAATTTTGTATGCCCTACCGTAACCGAGAACTCGATATAATTTGCATTACCTACCTTTCTAAATGAGCTCCACGTATATATGTCTGGTGCGTGTACCGTATTTTGAAGGGCGCAAAATGTCAAAAAGCTTAAATTCAAAGCAGCTGTTGCATCTAGAAACAATATTTTAATTCGGAAAATTAATAATTGTAAACGCTGGCGTGACGTATCGTTGTCAACACCAAAATAATATCTAGTACCTCAGACGCTACAAACTGGACAAGTTATTTGACAAAAACTGACACATTTTCTGGTAAAACAAAATATACCTCTGAGTATCCGAACAGTAGTTGATTCGAATTACAGTTTTGTTCATTTACAAGTTACAAAGAGCACAATTACTGGTAATTTGATCCAGAAAATCAATGCGTCTCATCGGCCAGCTCAAATTCTTTCGATTCAAAAATTCACCCACTCGAAGAAAGAAGTCGGATCCCAGCAGTCCGCAAGGGCGTAAACAGGGTGAATCCCGCGGGAAACTTTTCCTAAGCCCTTTTACGCATCTTCCCGATAAGGCATTGTCCGACTGCATCTCGTTCCGTTTTCCGCCTTAACGTAGAGGAAGTATTCATTTCTATGTTTACCTAGGCTTGCTTAATATTATTTTGATAGATTATAATTCATTCACTTGGTTCTGTTTTCAAGAAACATTTGTTCGCTCTTTTGGAGCACTGACGTCGTTGAAAACCACCCTTAAAAGTTTGTGGAAACAAAACGTGCAACTTTTTGTCATGAGCATCTTCTCACCCCTCTGCCTTAATGTACATAATTCCGAAGTTTCTATCACGTTCGCTTGTGTTTGAGGTTTTGCTGTGGACTGGTGAGAAAACATCTACATATATGTGCAATTTATGAATGTAAACTTAACTGAAATGCTTACTCCTTCCTATACCAGATGCACGAGGCGGACAGCCGTCGGGTGATGCCTTCTCAGGTCACGAAAAGTGAGAAGCGATTAACTGAAAATAATCGAGCGAAGCAAAAGGTGAAAAGCAGGGGTGAGGGAAAACTGTCCGCGGGATGCAGTCGGGCGATTCCCGCGGCGAAATTCCCAGCGCCGACTGCCTCCCCAGAAGCGCACCCTTCCTTTCGCAGAAGCGCAGGTCATCTACTTCAGCGCTTGTGTCCAGGCTGCGAGAGGATTGCCGAGAGGCGAGAGGAAAGCGCGAGAGGCGAGCGAGCGAGAGATGAGAGAGGCGAAGAACGAGCCGAGCGAGAGGTGAGAGAGCGAGAGCGAGCGGCGAGAGGCGAGAGGCGAGAGGCGAGAGGCGAGAGGCGAGAGGCAAGAGGCGAGAGGCAAGAGGCGAGAGGCGAGCGAAGCGAGAGGCGAGTGAGGCCAGAGGCGAGAGGCGAGAGGTGTGAGGCGAGAGGCGAGAGGCGCGGGCTGGCAGGCGCTTACATTGCGTCAACAGCCAGCGATCCCGGGCACGTGGCGGGATGACGCGCTGCTTCCTCAAGCGATCGTTTGGCGGCGACACTATTCAGGGGCTCCAACTTGGTCTCAGGGAGCCCAACTTGACAATGGGGTCGGGATTGTTTAATTGAATTGAATTGATGCCTTATTTTACGTGGTGAGACTCAGGCCATGAGGTCTGCAATTCCGTCTGACCACGTAAATTTAGGTACGCTCCTTTCGCCCACTAGCGGAGAAAGGAGATTTCTTGGGCGACTAAACAGGCGATTTTTGAATTTAGCTCAGAGGCGTCATTTAGGCTTAAATATCTTTTACATGCAAGTAAATCTACTAACATGGGACAGCCGGCTTTACTTCACGTACGAATGATTGATCGCCCTAAAATTCCACGGCGCGATCAGGAACCCATCGCCGCCGTCAAACACCATCGCCTCCGTCATTGTTAAACCGCTATATGCGTGCTTGGTGTCGGTTGCGGTGGAACATCTTTCAGCTCACAGGGCAAAGGAATTTCTCCCCCGAGGATGGTGGGATCCGGCGCCGTCTTACAAGACATCTTGCGAGGATTTCCTCTTTCAGGTTTCTCTTCCATACGGGCACCGCCCCAGCCGGGACAAGCTCTCGACATGTGGTAGTGTAGTGAAAGTAAACATATGTGAGAGTAAGGGGTGAGGATAGGACTAGGAAGAGGAAGGAAAGATGGCGTGTTGACGGTGGCCCATTTGTGAGGGTACTGCTCCGACATTCGCCAAGCGTTGATCGAAAAAACCGCGGAAAACGTGCGATAAGACAAGATGGCCATCAACATTCTTCTTCAGACAGCGTCAGGATTCGACGTAGCTATATAACTAGTGTCGAAAATAAACCTCTGTTGGTAAACTACTTGAAACCTAGGAGATCTCTGTTAATGTCGCTGCAAAGACAATGGTGATGCTGACTCTAAGCTGATTCGCCGGTGCACCGCGATGCAAAGACGGCCAGGGAGGTATTGTGCCTCTCCTTGAAAATGCATATGCTAAAATATATTTATATAATATTATAAATGCACTTGAAAATGTTGTACTGGTGAATTTATTTAATATTAGCGCTTTTTTACAGATGGTATCTTTGAGGTCTTTAATTTTAAATACAATTTTTTTCTAACAGTAAAAATTAGTATTAATAGAATGCAATGTAAAAATGTTTTATTTTGAAATTGTATTTTAAATTAAACTTTCCAAATGGAAGGAAATATATGGTATAAATTAAACAGATATTAATATGGATAAATTTGACAGACAAAAGGCTGTTTGCTTTAAACCTCTCCATCTCTGAAATATTTTCAGAAGCCTCCGCTTTGGATGCGAAGACAGTAAATTTTCTGTCAAGACATGAAAGTTCAATTATTGCATTGGGTGAATTATACTGCATTCTAATAAAAATGGCGGGTTTTTGTTTGTTCCTTACAGGATAGATAGTTCCATACAGGTTCCACACAGACATTAAGTCCCCATTCGAATTCCCATTTAAATGAACATTTAAGGATATTCATTTTGAAAAATCGAAGTTTAAATTTTTGTATTTGTGTAACCCCTTTTTATTATTGAATGACTTGGCAATTGGACAGAAAATATTCGACACGCATACTCCATCATAAATTATTTGTAATAAGCATACAGATTTGAATACCATACCACACTCATTGTTCGTTGGAGCTATGGAATCCTTGGATTGGCCCTAAGTTCGGAAACTAAAAACTACATTGCACAAAGAGTTAAATCTAAAATAATTCAGTCCGGATAACTATGGGCAATATTGTCGAAACGTTTAACCAGTGGTGTTATAACAGTATGTATTTTCTCGCATTATTTATAATTTTGGCAATTTTCGAAAATGCAGAGAGTTCCACGAAAATGGAATGTGCTCAAATTTTATAGCCTTTCTTTGCTCTATACGACCAACAAAAAATATAAAAAAATGTAACTTTTTTTGAAATTTTAAAAATATATTTCACAAAAATTATGCGAAAACTACTCGTATTTTCGAAAACCTGCACATTATTTTATTTAAAGATCAGAGTTTGAAAAACGCATTTAATTAAGGTAAAAATCTCTAAACTTCAATATTGTAGCTGTACGATGACGCTGAAAAAATTTGAACTTTTGGAATTTTCGAATTTTTAGAGTTCAATGAAAATGAACCACCGTAATTTTCAGTGCACCTTGATCTTTTTGAGAAAAACATGTCATCCAGAAATTTTCAGCCATTTTGGGATAATTTGATATTGTTTCGTTTAAAGTACTATCAAAAATGGAAATATCCATTTCAAATTCGCAGAACCCGGAGTTAGGTGAGATTAAACATACAATATCAATTTTGAAGAAAATCGTTGGAATGATTTAGACGCTAGGTACAAACGGACGGAAACAAATTTTCCGGTATCAAGGATCCACAAAATTTTAGTAATAACCCATCAAGGATCTATAAAATTTTACTCTACAAACATGCTAAATGAAGTAATTTATTAATCATAGGAACAAGACGTATCCTCTTTCTCAATATTGGGGAACCACAATCCGAGTGTTTCTGACAAAAAATCTCCAGCAGCATTACAATACTGACTCTTTACTACGTAAGCACATAGGACACGATACACTAAAAACAAACAATCTTGCTATACCCATGTTATTTTATTATTGTATTTTAAACTCAGCGTGTCATACAGAAGTGTAAATGAAATCCCCGAGGAAAGATGAAATATTTTGTATAGAATCTCGTAATGAATCGATTTCTATGCTATCAGCATTAATAATTCAAATATTTATAAAAATGTGTTTATGAAAATTTGTACGGAATGACCTAATTTATCACGATAAAAATAGTATGTTTCCTTCTGTTTACATTATTTATTTGTTTTCATTCTGCAATATGTCATCGACAGTCTACCGGTCCCAAATGTATTCTGAATTTTAAGTTATCGATTGTTTAGCCCCGATTTACCACATCAAAAGATGCTGTAATAACTTAAATTCTACGAAACATTTATGACAAATGGTATCGTAATTTAAATAAAAAAGCAGACCGTAAACAATATTAATTTCTAGTTTTCTAAAAAAATTAAAACCTATAAAAATGATCGGTATCTTTCAACACCAATTTTAATACCAAGTTCAATGAAAAAATAGTAATTTGATAAAGAGAAAAGAGTGAAACCATCATTCCTTGATCGTGTTCATGATGGTGATGAAGATACGAGTACACGGGCCTAGGAGCAATCAGTAATTCCAACTGAGTAAATTGTTACTACAAATCTGTAAGTGGGAAGTCCCTCACTGAACAGGGCTGTGAATAAAATTAATAAAATTATCCTACATGGATTTGGGCAATCTGAATGTATCCGTTACTCACGGTTAAATTTCTTCCGTTGCATCTTTCGAGGTGTGTAATTCGAAGTGTCTGTGTCTAGTGGAGGGGACTGACCGCTTTTTACTCACCCTTCAGAATATTATTAAAGAAGTCTGGAAAGTACCCTGCTTTGTGGTGATTGCAAGGCCCCTTCAGTCTTCTACTTCCATGCAACATGCTATGACCTAAGTTGACCGACCAGGAACTGTAATATGTTCAAATTTTCTTTTCATTGTTAACTTGCATAGCACACATGATAATTTTTAACAAGAAAATACCCGTTAAGCTAATTTAATTAATATTCATTGTCAGTGGACTTTAATGGAAAAGCTTGCACTACAGCATTGTCACCCCCGTTCGAATCGTACTGACAGTTTTCCAAAAAGCGCAGTCAAAATGACAAAAATTATCTACTTTTACTGATTACTGATATGGTAGAGTGCCAACATGTCATGAAAATCCTCACGCTGCCAGCACCCGCCACCTCCGCGAGATCACGAGGGATGTGGAAGTAGCAAGACCTTCCCCCAGGGCGACTCCAACTCCGAAGCCTCCGGATTATGTTACCGCGCCACCGCACGTGTTTAAACGAGGAAGGAACGAGTCCACTGCTGGGACACAATGGCGGCGTGTTTTTATTTACACAGCCCACTATGGACACATCAGTGTAGGACGCGAATCAAAAAGGCGGTTGAGGTGAGGGTATTGTTGCGGTGTATAGGAGCAATCATGTTGGTAAACTCTAGGGTGTTACCCGGAAGTCAATTTTTACTCGTTTTCAGAAGAGTAACGACACTAAGCCGTGACTTCTTTTCGATTTCATAATACTTTGCGGCGTAGACTGGTTCATCAGGTCAACGAATAAAGTTCTGGGAGATGACGCGGGCTCGAGTAGCGAGAATCGATTCGCTACATTTCAATAACACTTCCTACATGCAAAAATACGTTCGTAACTGACACGTGAACCAGTTTGTTGTACTTCTTTTTGTTTTGTTTTTATGTCGTAACAACAAAGGACTTGCAGATAATCGAAAATCCTTTAACTTCAGTTGAGTTCAGATCAGAGCAGAAAACCGACTACTATATCGTGAAAGTTGCCATTTCTTTACCTATTCAAAATTGGGAATAATCTCCAACGATTGAATTTGATGTTTTCAATAGCAAAAGACAGAATTCTGAGCTTAAGAGGACTTTACACATTCACATATAACTGTGGTTTGAACTGGAAATCTTTCAATTATTCGTACTAACGGTGCCAACTTAAGATGCTCTAGAGGAAATGATCTTTCTTCATTACGTTCATCAACACAAGTCTTTAGACACGAAACACAATTTATTACTGCTCAGCTGTCATTACTTCTACTTTATGTATTACATCGTGATTACAACTTCTATTTACGCTAGTAGGCCATGGTTTGTACTAGAGACCATGATTTATTAGAACACGTCTTGCACTTAGTAAGAAAACGATAATTGTTAATAGTGGGCCATGAATTATAAGAACACTTATGTTCAAATAACTCTTGTTACGAAACTGATATCTCAACTGATGCCTCTGCAGTACCTCTGACCGAAAGGTTCTAGGGTTCGAATCCAGACTATGACAGGATTTCTGACACTAGCTAGTCGAACTTAGCCGCTGTCTGTAAGGTAGTTCTAGCGACTGGCTGCTCTGATCGATAGTTTTCCGTGGTTTCTCCGACCAAGTAAATGCCAGAGCAGTACCCTAACAAACGGACCGCACACGATCTTTCCTTCCTCTTCATTTTCCTACCGTCATCACTTACTTACACTCACTTATTGTGCGCAACACTACCTCATTTGTCGGGAGCTAGTCCCTGCTGGGGCGGTGCGACTCTGTTTGGGGAAAACTGCAGCAAGCCCACGTAGGTCGGCCCTGAATCTTGCCTGTCGGGGGTAGATCACCGCCACTTCCCATGATAAAAACATGCCCTACACTGAAGGGAGTAATGACCTTAGCAGTTGACGTGCTCGATATCAATACTCAATCAACTAAACTGATCTCAGTTTAATGTAGTTAGACTTATAATACCCAAAGTGTTTAAAACATGTTTATGTTTGGGTAATGAATGTTATAATATTGATGAATAATAGAATTATTGTTGAACTCTGAACTTGATTGAATATTTAAAAGTGTTTCTCGCGTTCTGTTCGTAGTGAGGCTGCTAGAAGTGCGGGAGAGAATTCAAAAATGACTTGGTTGTGTAGACTCTCGCTCAGCTGAACGATAACTATGTATACTACAGATTACATTCTTTGTCCTAGAAAACCTGACCAGTTTTCAACCACATGGCCTTTGTTTCAACTGACTTGCATTTGCACATTTTAACGCAAGAGGTAAGCCCTTTTCTTGACCTCGGCATCGATAACAAAACATCGATATTACTAAACACTCTTGTCCAAAATTACAACATTGAATTTAATAATATAGCTACTAAAAACTATCGATGTTTTGAAACATTGATTCCTTTAAACATTGATGCTGGTTAAAATCTCATAAATCTAAAAAATCTCATCAGTTTTCTCATAAACTGATGAGGGGTGCTACATTACCAGAAGAAATTATTACACGTGCATTTCATTAATTAATCTTTTCAATGTGAAACATATTAATTTTATGAATGGAAAATCGTATACCACACGTTGGCTCAATATGCGTATAACGTACGCCATTAAACCTCCATGTATTCAGCGCGCTACAGATGCCTGAGAAACTACAACGTCCGTCAGGAACGACGTACGTACGCAATCTAGCGGTAACTTGCGTTGGCTGTTACGCGACGGACGTGGTTGCCGGTTTTCGTCACACCAGCGCTAATGAGCCACAGCCCATATGCGTCCCTGCTGCGCTACGACAGACGCGGTTTAACGTTCTTCATTTGACGTTCGTGTGTTCTTTCGCCTAAACTGACAGGAAAATACTCATGAGCCGGCTCCGCACCAGCCGCGTAGTTGCCACGGGCACAATTTTAAGAAGAGCAAGTGAGTGTAGCGCTTCTAAGAGGCCAGTTCGGTCTCACCAGGGTTCCTCTTGATGTGACGCGCCGCCCCGCCCCGCTCCACCCGGCCTCTGCCCTCTAAACACAGCCATCACGCGGGGCCACGCCGCTCCACGCCCCGCGCCCGCGGACCGTAATCTATGATCCGCTCCTAACAGTCCGCTAAGTACATACGCTGTCTAATTATTTATAAACGTGCAATTTGGAGGTAAAGATTGTTATTTATTATCTTCTAAATCTCCAAACCTGTTTCTCTTGAACCTGTTTGTACCTTTCAGCAGCGCCTAATACATGTTAAACATAAGTGTTTATGTGTAATGTATAGTGTGCGGAAAAGTGGGAGAAAATTCCGTAAATTTCCGCGCCTCGACGTAATGACGGCGTAATTGAAATGCGGGCGGCGCGGCGTGGCGCGGAGCAGCCACGGTCGGAACGGGTTCCCACGTGGCGCATGCACTCACGGCCCGGCGCCTCGGGGGGGCTGCGAGGTCGAGAGACGACAAGCGGACGACGCCCACCGCCCAAGTGCTCCTAGAAGCAGCGCTGTCGCCCAGGGCTCCTCGAGCGGTTTCACATGAAGACCTTCACGCGCCCGAAAACGCTTTAAACGACCCACAATGGATTTAGATTTATTAACGCTGGAATCGGACGTAACCCGAGGGTAGCTAAGCTGACGTACACAAAATGATCATCAAATCTTTCGTAGAATAATGGCACCCCACAATGATAATAGTGTAGTTAAATAAATATTAAAAAGGGAGGCTATCAAACTTAATAAACATAATAATAACTACACTTATAGCGATGCTACAAAATTTTTAGTAAATTGTGTATTCTGTAATTTGATTCTATTATTTTGGGTAGCATATTATCCCACACTCACCTAGCGCTATAGCATACATGTGCCCTTTCTAGAGATATTATGCTCTGCTGTAGACGGAATTGAATTTAGGAGAGGGTGTAATAAGCGTCGGTCCTTGTTCTTTAAAAGTTATTTTCTTTAACGCAGCCACACCTAAACTCAAAACAGGAGCAAACTTTCTTCAATGCTGGCGGAGAGTCTGCAGATGTTTTATCCAAAATTCTTTTTGATCTGCGCGATAGCTCTTCATATGAAAATGAAGACTGGCGAAACGACCTTCGTATCCACAGAAAAAATCAAAAAGATAAGCAGATCAAAGTAAGACAGAAATATATCGAAAATGATCCGAACAGATCTAAGAGTATTACAGCGATTCCAAACCGACGATCGACAATAAATTTTGAAACAATCGCTGTAGAACATTTTCAGAACCACAATAAAATATCAACAAAGTTCACAATAGTATTTCTTATGAATGACTTAAGGTGCATGTATAGTTAACGTATTGCTTTCGCATTGACTTTTTCAGGTCGATCTTGTGATGATTACTACGTAAACATAATTTGTAAATAATTACGGTTGTTAACGAAAAATGGAACATGTTGATCGTAAGAAAAGTAGAATTACAACTCACCATCCTCTAAATAATGTTCATTGTGAAACATCCATATAAACATCCCGATTGTCGAGAGCGAGTATCCGCTGAAACGCTTCTTATTTGTCAGTTACTCGTGGCATAATTTCATGCGCCCATCCATGCAGACATCCTCAATTTCGGGTGTGAGATTGCATGTATCTCCTCACCCTCTCCAACAATCATGGCCATCTCTGGAACAGTACTACTCGATGTTAATGCTGACGTGTGTACAAATTTACAGCTGAAAAGAAAGTCAAACAGCGATTTTACATCGGAAAATTCGAGATCGTATTGTTGAGGTGTTTCCAGTTAGTCTCGTCCTTATACTATTACACTATACTATAAATTCGAGTATTTTAGAGTATAAATGAGTATAGGGAGGAAAAGTAATAATGTGTTTTGTATCTTATCTCACGCTTAAGAAGATGCATTACTGCGGGACCTCAAAAGCTAGGAGTAAGAAACAGTAGTATACTGCCTAATAGGCATAGAAAGATAAAGAAGGGGTCTCTTTGGCAGCTACTGCTGGCAACATGACTGCACATTATGTCCACGCCCTCAATTCGTCAATGTATTCGTTTTCAGTTAGCTCATATGTAAATGGCTTCGATGCTATATCTTGCAATGCCATAGCTCGATATGACCTTCTTTTGATTCGCGATCTTTCAACTGGTCCCTTTTTAGGGTAACTTCTCTATAGCACTCAAATTTACTCAACCCGTGGCGATTCTCTACAGACCAGAAGTGACAGAAAGCTTCATGAATTAGATGCGATATTTTTAATAATAATAATAATAATAATAATAATAATAATAATAATAATAATAATAATATATGCCTTTATTGATACGGCGACGCTCGGGCCTTCAGTCCGCTCTTCCGCTTAACCACATGTCTTAAATACACAACTTAGTCTGAAAAAATATTGTAATCTAAAAAAATGTAAATGTAATATAATCTACAAGTGGTAAGTAGTGGCAAGCAAACGTTATTTAAAGCAACTTATAACAAGGGTTTAAATACATGACATCAGAGGTTAAATGGATACAATGCTACAATAATGTTTGAAATAATTTTAAACTTCGTAGACGGAGATTGAAAACACAATTTGAATTAAATAAGATATAATGTCCTTTTCATATCTGCGCGCTACGCGGCAGCCTGGTATTCACCCCGAGCGACTGTGATCTATTAATACAGAAAGACACTACCTCACCCGCCGCTCAATCCTGGAGGAAAACCGAGACTAAATCTCTAAAGTTTTCAGCAAATAGGATAATTGAATTCTTTGCCTGACTTCACACAACACAGAAACCCAAGGCGTGAATTCGTGTTGTCATTACGAACGTTTTGTAGACCTGATCTTATCTCCGCAAGTTGGGAGAGTGTGTTAGTATATAGTATCACGTTTCCAATGGGAGATAATGGTCTAATCTCAGTGGCTAAATCTGAAACTAAAAGATGTTCTGAAAACGAATGTAGTATAATGCTAAATCCTAATGGTGACTTACACCTGTCACCTTTATATTGATGAAGTTATTAAACTCACAACTGGTATATCGTGTGTATAAATTTGATACACGTACTGTTATGTTTCGCTGAAGATGTCGGAGTACTGCTTGAAATATTTGTGTAGTTAAAAGAATATTTCCTAAACTATCCCAGCGAATTTTTATAGTATTTCTACAAAGCACCTGCATATACACAAACAATGCATTTAATAAGCATTCAGTTATTATATCATTAAAGTATTCCTGTAAAAAATGTGAAACTAAAGTTGTTTTTTTAATTTGAAATATATTTTGTTAACAACCCTACGACCACGAAATATATTATTTACGATAATGTTCTCATACACAAGTTTGCATGGCGACAAAATACAGTGTCATGTCACTTTGGACTTTACCATCCGATAATATTGCGAATTACGTCTCACCGACCTGCATAGAGTTCACTTTATAGTTGGCAATTTGCTGTAAACGATATAACTTCTTGACTTTCGGTAATGTCTACAGCCTTCTGAGTTGGAGATTGTCAGAAGGTGCAAAACAGACAGCGAAGCAGACAAAAAGAACCTTACAATGTTCACCCCATCATTAGGTCTACGGGTTCTATTGATGGTTAAACAAGGGGTTTAATTCGTAGAAAGTAGTTGTATCATGTAAAATCAGTCACCACATAGTCGGTATTATTATTGTATATGCCATTATAGCCAACTACAGAAATCCATGTTTATTTTAAAATTTGGGGGAATTTAAACATTGTACTTTAAACTAGCAGATAAAAACTGTCAATCGGAAATTGGAATAATAATGATAAAGAAGATGATGATGTCTCACAGAGAAATTTCTTTCTCCCCGGAAAAGGCAGAAAAGTAGTCTACGCGACCCCAAGCATTTCAACTCATGGATCACTAAATTTAGTAAAAACCCGGAACCACTAACAAGAAAGTACAGTAAAATATTGGTCATAGAACACACCAAAAAACATATTTAAAACATGGAAGTCTTAACTGCTTTCAATCATTAGAAAATCTTTGAATAATATTTGTGACAAAATTACTACAAAAATCAGTGAACCAATCCCTATTTATTTATTATTTGATCTAGCTGTCCGCGGGCGCCGCGTCCATGGCGAAGGTGCCGACTTTGGGTCAGCCATTCTGCGACCTTGCATTACGCCTCTGAGGAATGTCGCCGGATGGTGCCCGACGTCGGCACCTTCGCCATGGACGCCGGGCGTCACTCGGACAGCCTAGTAAATACTGCTTCGGGCCGCGGAAGCCTTACGCTCTCACAATACCATAGTTTAAATGTATTCTGGAGTATTATTTGTTCCTTCGCGTTTTCAACATTTGTCTGTGGAATTATTTTTCTTTCATTAAAATCAACATGGAATATGACCAGCTTTTCCTGCGAGCCTCGCAAAATGTTCGCTCGGACCGCAGTTGGCTCGCGGAAACGGCGCAGATGGTTTGGTGCCGCGACCCCGAGGCTAAAGGTCGCGGCGTTCCGGAGATTGGTGGCGCCGGCGAAGAGGCTTCCTATGCGTGGCAGCATTATCACGCATCTCTGCGCATCAGTGACATAGTAAGGCCACGCGGGCGTTGCCAAGTCGTCTTCGCTGCACTGTGCGGGGCTGGCCCGGATCTGCACCTCGGTGCGCGCGGAGAGTTATGAAAGGGAATGATGGATTTTTCGAGGAGATTCTGAACTGAGGAAAAGGCCCAATTCAGCATTTTTGCCTTCTGGAAATGCGTTGGTTTTCGAAACAAAAGTACTACATATTTATAGTATGTTCGACATATACTCGCATTATTCGGAACAGTACGTTATTCCATATTTGCTATTTTTAGACCTGACTAGTACTTCAATTGTACAAAAAATACAACGCCCATATCACAAAAGACACTACGGTGTGCAACTCAATGTATTTTCGACAGCCATGATAATTCCTATTTGCGAGGGACAAGTGGATCAGTTTCTTATTTCACAAAGACAGAAACAAACACATGAATAATCTCTGTCGACACACGGATTCGCAGATATTATACAGCAATAAGGTTATTTTACGCACACTTGCTTGCCTGATTACATTGAAGTGAGCTTTCCAGATCTTTTAAAAGATTTGTACTATAAATCAACGATCACACACACCCTTTTTAAAGGCACGTAAGAGTCTGTATATTAAACATCAGAGTGAAGACCATCCAATATATTTGTATAAATGAATAAACATAAGTTTGCCGTGTATTGCCTTTTCCTTTAAATATTACATCTGAAACACAATAGAAGTGTTTGAATTCTACATATTAAGGCGAAAAAGTGTCTCTATTTTTCCGCTTTGCACTTTCCCATTGTTTGTGATTGTTGTTGGGTAAAAGAGAGATTCAACGAAGATACGATCTGCGTAACCTTCACTTTTTAAGCGTCTTCTGCGTTTACGGCGATAAAATAAAAAATAAGAAAATCGGAGCCCATTTTGAGAAATTCTGAAAATATGTTTTTCGAATGTCCATTTTCAGGATAGAACTGCACTAACTGCAAAAAATGCGAATTAAGAGTTGTATATCTAGTTCGTATAAAAAGTGCTGAGTCCAATGGAGAAAGGAGCATGGATTGCGCAATTATTTTATTTTGCTGATATCCGCCCGAAGGGGTCCTTATTAAGGGACCCCTACCTTCGGGCACCGGTTGCCCCAACCTAGCAGCGTCCCTGGTTCTAAAATAACGACGTATACGAAAGAAGACATGAATTGGTAATTTATTATAATGTTGGTAATTAATAAGAAAACAATTAATTATCAAGATAGTTAATATTTTTTGTAGTCAATGGGATCTTACCCACCGCAGCCGGTTTCGCATCTCGTTACACTCCCAATCGACCCCTCGATCATCATTAACAACCCTTCAAAATTCATCGACCTCAAGGGTGTCGGTACTGATCCCGTTGGGAACCCCGCTCTGAACTGCAACCGTGGCGCTGTATTCTTCTCTCTCCAATCCCCTCTAGGGAATTTGACCGAAACCCGCTGACACTGAAGTCGCGCACTGCCGCTGGATCTTCCTCGGCGCTTCTCCCCCCCCCCCGGCGGTCGTCCTTCGCGCCTTGGAGCATCTGACCTAAATGCATCCGTAACATCCGCGCGATCATCTGCTTAATTCCGTGTTCGGGATCTCCCTGCCCTTGCCTTGCCCTGCCCGCGCCAGCGCAGCGCCGACCGCCCTTCGCGTTTGCCGCAACTGGCGTCATCGGGCGCCCGCCCCGCCCCGCCCCCCCCCCCTTTCCGCTTCGCTTGCACCATCCCATCCCGCTATGCCCGGTACCGACCTGCTCCGCTACATCTCGTCCCGTCCCGTGCCGTCCCGTCCGTCAATCCTGGTCTCATCCGCCGTCCCGCCCCGCCCACCCGCCCGTCCGCTCCTGTTCCGCGCTGCGTTGCCTGTCCCTCCCCCCCCATCCGCATCGCATCGCATCGCCTCGCATGGCATCGCATCGCCTCGCCTCGCTCCGTCCCGCCCCCTCCGCTCCCGACCCGTCCCGTCCCCCTCCCGCCCCGTCCGCCCTGCCCTGTCTCGTCCCGTCCCGTCCCGCCTGTCCCGTCCCGTCCCGCCCCGTCCGTCTGTCTTGTTCCGTCCCGTCTCGCCCGCCTCCCGTCCCGCCCCGTCCCGTCCCTGTGTCCCGTCCCGTCCCGTCCAGTCTCTCCTTCTGCCGTCCGTCCCCCCCCTACCCGACCCGTCACGTCCCGCCTGGTCCACCCTGCCCCGCACCAAATAGCCCCACCGTCTTCTTCGCATTGCCCGGCTCTTCGTGTCACTCGCGAATCTTATCGCTTTCGTCTTTGTCCTTCCACTCTTGCTTTCCACTATTTTTTTCGTATACTTTCCAAATGCTGCTTCTTTTCCTATTCCTCCTCCTTCTCCTTCTCCTCTTGCTCCCCCCTCGTCCTTTGCATTCTCGTCCCCTTCTCTGCTTTCACCATTTCCCTCTGCGGACATATTTCACCATATAGCCTTAAATTAATCATTCTTATTATTTGAATCAAGCAAAATATTTTTTTTTAAATTTCGGGTGCGGCGTGAGCTTTCTAGCTCTGTTGTAGAGAATTTCATCATGAATTGATGATACAATAATAACTTTCTTTTAGTGTATCATCGTAAATTCTTGTAACATTCACAAAAAAAAGTAAAAAAAGAAAAAACCAACAAAAAACACGTTACGGCAAATGCTACAAAAAAGACCTATAATGGCAAAAATGACTAACAATAACACAATATACATTTCTATCACCTATAAATCGCGATAAACATTCATTTACGAGTTAGCTACGTCCAGAGATCACCAATGGAAAGATGAATCCGAGGCCTGCCTCTGACAAATGCGGTTCTGATCACATCCACGGGGAAGTGCGCGGCGTGCCCTCCCTCGTGGGCGCCTTATCTCGGGAGATCTTCCTCAGCGGCGCAGCCTCCTATATCGGGGCGCGCGCGCCGTCTCCGCGCCTGCTCCTCGCAGCGCTCTGCGTCAGAAGGAGCGGCCGGGAGGGGGGGAGGGCGTTCGTAAAAAGGTTGTGACGTCACGGGTCCGGCGCCGCCGGTGGGCGCGGTGACGCGCGGCGCCGTCCGCGTCACTCACTGACGCTCACCTCTGCCCCACCTCACCCCACCACAACCCACCCTCATCCCGCAGTATCGTCATGGCTGGAGCGCGCATCTCCTGCCTCGAAACGTGACTGAATGTAGCGCGTAACTAGAAAGAACTCCTTATTCAGAAACATTTGCATTACGCACTTTCCGAAGAAATATTAAGTACTTGTAAATTTTTGACAATCAAATTATATTCGTTTTTTGATTTAACAACCTCTGATACCAACATTTTTTAAGAAAAATATTTAAAATAATATTAAAAAAATAATATAATTTGATGTCAAAAATATAAGGCCCTTATAATTGTACTACTTATTTCTTTCAATAAAATATTGAGTACGTATAACGAAAATTCCGCATCCGTGATACAGAATGCTTATAAAAAAAGTAATAACAGAAAGACACTTCATGCTTTTGAATCAATATACTATTCGTGTGTCGCCTTACTCTGAAAATGCTAAAACGGCTTCCAAGAGAGAAAAAATGGTAATGACATTTCGTTTATCACCCTAAGAAAAAAATGTAATTAAACCTGATTGGATTTGAGATAAGCTAAAATAGGAGAAAGTCAACTATCTTTTTTTGTTCTTGTTCTTTAAAAAATATATTAGTCCAAATGTAAGTATTTGTTAATTGTTAAGCCTCAATGCAATCGTTTATCGTAAATGCATTTTTATCTAATTATTTTGGCTCTTTCAGTGGAGGAAGACTTTTTGCGTCTGGTACAAACCTTTCGTAGTGTACGTAACGCACGCGTATACTGCGAATAAGATAATGAAATAAGGCTCACATCACTTAAATTTTCACTACGACATCTAAGTGTTTCCTCTTTCTTGGCATCAGAATAAACAATTATTATGTCCATTAATTCATCACAAATCGCTTAAAGTAGTCGTAGTTTCGGGGATAACCCTCATGAGATGTCGCATGTGATATCTCACGAAATCTTTTCTTACCCAAAATCATGATGACGTGAACAGTTTTTAATTTGATACGGTGTTTCAAGATTATTCCAGCTTTTCTT
The DNA here is from genome assembly GCA_017312745.1 of Gryllus bimaculatus. Lineage (NCBI taxonomy): Eukaryota > Metazoa > Arthropoda > Insecta > Orthoptera > Gryllidae > Gryllus > Gryllus bimaculatus. Next base: position 552,698 of record BOPP01000333.1, on the reverse strand, counting down.
TTTTTTAGAGATAATCATTGCCTGCGGTTCCGTTTATTGTGGAGCGCAAGGTATAATTAGTGAAACGTGCATTCATATGCATTCATATTAGGCGAGAACAATGTGTGCATTGCACAGGCGTCTTGTCAAGTTCAACACATCCTTAATATAAAAATTGGTTAATATTTAAGGATTTTTTATAGCATTTTCTGGATTTCAAAATCATGCCAATGTGTTTCACTGTTTGTGGTACACAATGATATCACGTATGGTTCCATTCCCGCTCCTCTTCTCTCCGCTTCGAGAAGCCAGGTGAACTGCCGAGATGAACAATGCAAGGGTACGTGTGGACCGCCCGAGTAATGAAAATATGGCCCGCTATGGCCCTTAAGGCCTTGGAAGTTGGACAGCCACGATCTACAACCTTGTTAACGGATACCTTGAATAATACTCACAGTATTTCTTGGCCTCTTAAAGATACATTACTGGGATTTCTTGAATTTTGGTCAATTGTTGATTAGTGATTCCGGCCACGTCAACTATCTGTTCCGTAAGTGTAATGCATGATTTTGTTTGGGAGGTGGCGGAGATCTTTCTCCCGCTGTATGGAGAGATTCGGCGCCGACCTCCCGTCGGCTAGTGGGATTTTCCCCAACCAGGTGTCTCCCACCAGCGATGCATCGCCACGTCCGAGACAAGCTCCCAGATCCTGACGGGTATCCCAACATGTGTGGTAGTGTAGTGCGTGTTAATGTAAGCGCGCATGTAAGGGGTGAGGATAGGATAAGGAAGTGCAAGGTGACAAGGCGCGCAGTTCTTGGCCCGTTTGTTAGGGTACTGCTCCGGCATTCACGTAAAACTTCCTATCATAGCAGCCGAGCCCTAGAACTCTCCTCCAAACCGCGATTGAATTCGATGCAGCTGACAAGCTAGTGCCGAAAATCCTGACACTGTCGGAACTCGAACCTAGGACCTTCCAGTCGGACCCGGTGTCACATCAATGCCTTGAGCCATTTCTCCCATTGGGTCAACCGTAGAAAGAAAGAACTACATTATTTGTTTGTTATACGGCCGTTTCCATTATAGACGAAACGACGGTAACTAACAAATAATGTAGAATATTTTTCTTTTCACCTGATCTAAAATCAATAATTAATCTCGTTAATATTCTGCATGTCTATGAGATATTAATGTAGAAATTCATTATTATCATCGCCTTGTCAATAAGAAATGTGCAGATTACTTTTCATTAGAAATGTAGGCACCACCTTATCTTTTCCCGCGCTATCATTTTTAAAGTTAAAAACACACATTTGCTAATTTCGTGTTCCTGCGTCATCGTTTGAAATAGTATGGCCCTTTAATTTAATTGCTATCTGTTAGTAATTTAACACATTCATCTTCACCATGATTTATAATCTGTTATACTGAAACTCTTTGTTAGCTACATACCGCAGTTATTAACACTATAATTGAGAACAACACTACATTATCCAAAACGATGCCTTTTAAAGCCTTGAGAACGTCCACTCTACGTATTATTTTAATTTTTATGATTTGAGAGATGAAAACGAAAAATAAACTTCATGGTTTTGCAGTTTTTAAATTGCGTCCTTTAGTGGAAAGATCCTTGTTCTATTTTAATCCCAAAGTCAGAATATTTCTAAGAAGGACTCGGTAGCAATTTTAAAAAAAATCTGTTCGCTATGTTTTAGTAATCATCTATACTGAACACATTTTCCATAATTTCTAATCTTTTTCAAACCTCTAAAATTAATTTTATACACAATTTATATTATCTATTCAAATACCTTTTCTGCCCGCTTCAGAAACAGCCATTCTATTCATCCATCCTTTTCATTTCGTTGTAGAACTATCTAGAGGTAATCTCGACGACGCGATTATGTACTCTACTAGCCCAAACGATACGGACCCAAGAGCGCGCATCAACCGCACATTTTGTATCCCAATCGAAAGTCGATGCGCAAAGGTCGATCTATCGTATCGGTAGGCAGCGCATCGCACATGTGCTTCTCCCTTCCCCCTTTCGTCCTCTCCGGCCCTGGCTTTGTAGACCTGCAGTGGCAGCGGTGTAGGCCGTACTTTCTAATTAAATTTCGTTATAAGCGGGAAGAGCTCAAAAGAATACCTCGACCTACCCTGCAAGGACCCATATATTGGACAGGGTAGAACCCCGACCAAAGGAATGCTAAAAATGTAATTACCACTTCGCCACGTGGTTTCAGTATTTTCTCTCTTTCTCCTCCCCCCTCTCTCTATCTCTCTCCACGTTTTGTTATATTAGTATCGATTTGCTTACCGGAGACTTTTAATTTCGTTTGCGGACGACATACATTACGCCGAAGCCACACATACGTTGCATTGTCCGCACCAATGGAGGCAGCCGTGGAATACGTTCGCGTTGTGGTCGAGTTGGCCAGGAAGGTGCAATCACAAGGTACTGCGATCATTTCAACTTGTTTTCTTTAAAAAGAAGATTTTTACCGGTACACATTTACTGAGTATTAACATTACCTGAGGAAATACTCACGCCTTTTCTGTTAAATGTCGCATTAGAATAATATTGATTTATAACATTATCAGTTTAGAAACTTTTCAGCAGATTCTGCCGTAAGTAGGGGAGATCATTAAGATATTTTAATTTTTTGGGAGTACTTTACATAAAGTCTCAGTGAAATTTGCACGATTTTTTTGAAAATGGTTGCAATAAAAAATCTTTTTTTCGCTTAGAAGAAAATTTATGTACAAAAATAGTATATTTCTAATTTTCATTAATACTTCCGATATTTTAAAAATCGCCCATGCGATGTTTGCATTGTTCTCATCTTTGTAGACAGAAAAGCTAAATACACACATATTACTGTTCTTACGTTCATCAATTGGAGAAAATAACAAATGTTATTGATTAAATTATGGAAAAACTCATGCAAATTGGGCGAATATAAAAAAATTCCCCACACATTAATTTTCATATTTTGTGCATAATTCCATTCAAATGTATGTGTTTAAATAATGGCATACATTTTTTAAACTAGTGATGCTTTCTCGCAAAAGTAAAGGTTACGTAAAATTATAATATACCGCAATTTCTATTCATATGAACACGTCTCTGACATCAGGTGTAAAACTCATTCATTATCAATTCTAGAGCATTAGACCGAAAATGGCACCGAAAGATATTGAAACAGCCTCAGGGGTTTCAAGTAAAGGGTTTCCCAAAATTTCAAGAATTCTTTTCAAAATCGACGGGCTTAGAGTTAGGGCAGATCAACCTGGAATATTCATTATGGAAAATATCCAACGATTAATTATTTACCAATTTTTTCTAATGAGCTAAAATTATTGTTTTTCATTGCAATGCCAAAAAATTTCTCTTTGGTTAAAATTCTTCAACTTTTGAGCATATTTTCTTTGACTAATCGTATAATATTTTTTGCTGTTCTGTAAATAAGACAGTGGGGAAAAATAATACTATAAGACATATCAACGTTAAAAAATAGTTTTTACGAACCAATAATTATGCATAAAAATTACTTTTGATGTTTATTTATTTTCTTGATATTATTGTACGATTTTGGTAGAAAAAAAATTCTGGTGAGACAATTCTGTACAAACGAGGTCAAAAGGTTTAGAATGGTTCCAATTTTTTGACGGTGATGGTGAAGGGACTGGTATTAGGGTCAGCGTGAGGCTCCCACCCCCACTTTAAAATAACTATATCTTAATTATTTTTGTTAAAAACGAAAATTCTGATAGAACAATCCTTTACAAACGATGTAGAATGGTTTCAAAGTTTCTAACGATATTGGCGGTTCTAGTGTGAAATTGGCACCTCCGTAATTGAAAGGGCTCCAATTTGTAAGTGATTTACTTTATTTAATTATTTATAAAGCTATTGATATTACTTCTGAAAATTGAAAGCCAACTTAAGTGTCATCAAAGCAATTTTGTGTCAAATTATTATAGATTTTCTTAATTATGTGCTGCAAATACAGTAAGAGTTAAATCTATTTCTGTTTGTTTCATTAGTAAAAGTAGAAAATTATTGCTGTCCTGACTATCGAAATGAATGAATTGTTTGAATTGAACGTTTTCAAATAATAGCTGAGGTGTTAGTAGCATACAAATTGCAGTATTTCTGTACTATGCAACTCTTTCCAGTAATGCGAGAAAGTATGCGCTGTTGTATCACCACTAATTTATTTTCTTCTCTTTCTTTTTGTTATCTACCGTTTTAATCAATTGGTGATGACAGCCTTGTGAATTCATATATCCTATTCTCTATTTTTGTAGCGCCAGGCTGCTGCCAGCAAGTGATCTTGCTGTCTACGGCACATTCCGCCGAGAGAGGAATATGCCAGCGTCGAGGAAAATCAAGGTCCACATGGGTCGGCAGCAACATTTATTACATGGCTTTATTACATGGCACTGTGGCCTTACATTTTTTTCAATGTCGTTATGTATTTTTGTAAATCGCATACTGTCTATCGAGTAGTTTGTCGTGAACTGTGGTTTTAACCACTCGAGTAATTTCTTCGACATTATTGACTCCAGATGCTAGATTGAGTGGTATACTGATTTTACGAATATGGTTAATTTCTAAAAGCTTTAGCATTCTGACGCCTTGTCATTTGAGTGGCACTTTCTTTTGTAAATCCAGATTTAATAAGTCATTTTTCTCAAGGCGTGGAATTTATTATCAGTTTCAAGGAGAACAAATAATCAGGGTAGATACCAAAATTCCTACGTGCCTATTGGTTGAGCTTATCCACTTTGTCCTCGGTAAAAGGTATTGTTTCACGGTGAATATCTAAAAAAGAGATAATCGAAAATGGTTGTGCTCTAAACATTACTTAGTAGTAGCACTCTAATAAGCTGATAACGCATGCAAATAAATAGCAAATCAATAAAATAACGAAGCATTAGTTCAGAGAAAATAAAATAGCGATATGCTGGAGCGAATGATCACCTTTCATAAATAACTCAATCTTTCCTCGTTCATAAAGTAAAATTAATTTCCCATCAGTCTACTTCAGAGTAATAAGTGAGTGCCTTGCACACTAGCTTTTTTCTTCTTCTAGAGGGCGTTTTAAGCTTCGCCATTTCCCGCATCCAAGTCGCTCACTTTCGTTCTGCCAGACACATCCCCTTCTTCCAGGTATCTGACTGCTTTCGCTTCCTCATTCAATCGAAGTTTACCTCTGTCTTTCTTCTTCTTTGAGCTGGTGTTCAGACCCATATTTTCCAGCTGCTATTGCACCTCTTCCATTCTTCTGTAGGTGTTCAAATCACAATCTCTTGTGGAAGAGGAAAGTACATATTTCGTTGAGATGTGGCAGGAAGTGGGTTTGTCCTTGAGATGCTGCGTATGTTTAGGAATCTTGAAGAAGAAAGACATTTTTGAGAAAATTTCGTAGGTGAGATTCTGCGTTTTTTAATGCTAGTTTTATATACATGTAAGTTTAATTGTATGCAAACGATGTTCTAATACAATAGAAATGTGTCTCAAAGACGGTAATTTTCGTACAATTGAATCCCGAAGAACTTGTCATCACATTAAAATTGTATCATGTTTATCAACCATATTGTTCTTTTCTGTAGTGAGCACGATACTCTGTAAACTGGCTTACGAAGAGCAAGGCCGAGGTGTGGTGGGACTCCAGAAATACTTCACTTTCCTAGGAAAGGCGTCTGACCGCTAGAAATATAGTACGCTTACTTTATGAGTTACTTTCTAATGCAATGAACACCTCCGCGTCATTTGAATCCGTGCCAAAATGAATCTGCACGTCTCGCACTGACGTAGCAGATGCTACCTTCTGAACTCCAAGGGGATCTTTAGGACATGGTGCAACTTAGCAGCATCTTCAGTCGCATAGCATATTGAAATCTTTCCAAAGTGAGACTTACATGTTGAATCTTCTGGATATTGTGCACAATGCTCATGTCGTCGTGTGCCAGTAGAAAATACATCGAATAAATACAAGAGTTCTTGATAAATGTAAATGATGCCGAATTGTCTCAATCTCCAGTTACTCATCTTTTTGAATTCTTGTTTTTTTATTAAAAATTATTATTCTTTAGTAAACGTAAAAGTAATGAAAGCAAAACACAAACTTAGCACGGTGCGATACGGAAGAACTGGTATTGCGGAAACCCAGGTAGAGAGGGAGAACAAAAGTTTTCTGTATCCGAGGTCACCACTTCCTGCAGGGTAGCCTTCGTACTCCCCATGCGCGCGTGGCGCGGCGGTATCTGGACACGAGCCTTCTGCTCAGTCATGCGGCGGCGTGAAACAGCGGTTCGATCTGTCGGGGAGGCAGGCAGAGCGCCCGGCGCTTATCTCACCGCAGCTGTGCGCCGCCGCGCATTCGATTGGCCACCTACCCGGTCAGCGTCACCGTCACCGTCACCGGTCACTCTCACCTGTCAAGCCATGTTCACGTCACCGTACCCCTGATCACCGTCACGTCAGTCCGTCACGTCACCGTATCACCGTCCGAACAGTCCAACCCACCGCAACTCACCACCCCCGCTCGAAACCCACGACCCACCACACACCCGACCACAGCCCAGTGCGGGCGGTCGCGACACCCCGAGCCGGCCCCCAGCCCTCGCATGTCCTAACCCCGCATGCCCCACAGTCACCCGGCATGTCAACGCGGGCGGCGGGGCGCCCCTCCCTACTGCGTCACCGGGTACGCGAGCTGGCCGAACCCCTGCAGGCCCCCCCGAACCCCGCCACCGCTCATTCCTACCAGGCCACCTCCCTGCTCATACGTCGGCATCCACGACTCACACTGATCTCGTCGACAGGGCCGCGTACCTGCGAGGGGATAGCACAGCCTCGATCCTCAATGTTTTTAAACAATGTCGAGCGTTACTAGTGTAGATGTTGGAATGTTGTGTTAAAAAACCCGGGAAAGTTATTTAAAACCTGAACGAATGTTACTTGTGATCGGTATGAATATTTGATTTGTTCCGATGTATTAGTTTACTCAAATTGAGACTTCCCGTAAGTATCAATCTGTGACGAAGTGAAAAATAATGATATAATATACTGCATTCCTTTTAGGATACCAAGAGACACGCTATTTGCACATTCCTTCATAGAGCGCCAAACTCTGTTGCCAAAGATTGACTCGATGCCCTTGAAATTTACGTCTCTCTGTCTGTCATATTCATTTCATACATGACAGGAACCACGGAAAATGGAGAAGCGCGGATCTAAATTTCACTTATTAGATGCACCCTCTCACTCCACTGCTTGAGCAGCACGAAAATAGTTCTTAATTTAATAAATGAGCGCAGCTCTTGATTATCAATTTTTAATAAATAATATTATAAAAAAATAATAATCTTATTGGGCTTTATTTTATGTTGAATTTTGAGCGTGATATCAACAAATTACAATAACGAGCATTTGAAAAAAATGTAAGGCGCAGTGCATGTATAAGCATGTAATAAATGCAGATAGCAAAACGTTTTCAGTTAGATGAGCATAAAGTAGAGAATCAGTTTCGAAAAAAGTATGCGTAACATGATATTCTTGAGGATGCACCTGTTCTTTGCCCCCCCCCCCGGCGTGCCTCGCGAATATTAAGCATAGACGTGCTCTTATGTTGCTGAACTACGCAGTCAAGAGGAATTGATGCGCCAGTGGCTCGGA
>BOPP01000333.1:507385-545004 GCA_017312745.1 Gryllus bimaculatus | reverse complement strand
CTCACCTCCACAATCTCTGAGCAAACGATATCAGTTCTAATGAATAAGAAGAGCAGGCTCCTTATTATTTTTTAATAAATAATAATTTCGTTAAAAATACATAATATATTGACTTATTTGTGGAATTTTGAGCTAACTACAACAAAATACATAACGACATTGAAAAAAATGTAAGGCAGCAGTGCATGTAATAAAGCATGTAATAAATGCAGATAGCCAAAACGTTGCAGTTCGATGAGCTAAAGTAGAAATCATTTCGAAAAAATATGTGGGAAATGATATTCTTGAGGATGCACACTGTTCTTTGCCCCTCCCCCCCGGCGTCTCGCATGATCTCTATGACCGTCTCTTATGTTGCTGAATCACGCGTCAGAAGGAGTTGCTGCCGACCCATGTGGACCGTTGATTTTCCTCACGGCTGGCATATTCCTCTCTCGGCGGAATGTGCCGGTAGACAGCAAAGATCACTTGCTGGCAGCAGCCTGGCGCTACAAAAATAGAGAATAGATATATGAATTCACAAGGCTGTCATCACCGAATTGATTAAAACGGTAGATAACAAAAAGAAGAGAAGAAAATAAATTAGTGGTGATACAACAGCGCATACTTTCTCGCATTACGGAAAGAGTTGAATAGTACAGAAATACTGCAATTTGTATGCTACTAACACCTCAGCTATTTATTGAAAACGTTCAATTCAAACAATGCATTCATATTCGATAGTCAGGAGCAGCAATAATTTTCTACTTTTACTAATGAAACAAACAGAAATAGACTTTAACTCTTACTGTATTTGCAGCACATAATTAAGAAAATCTATAATAATTTGACAACAAAATTTGGACTTTGATGACACTTAAGGGCTTCATTTTCAGAAGTAATATCAATAGCTTTATAAATAATTAAATAAAGTAAATCACTTACAAATTGGAGCCCTTTCAATTACGGAGGTGCCAATTTCACTACTAGAAGCGCCAATATCGTTAGAAACATTGAAACCATTCTACATACGTTTGTAAAGGATGTTCTATCAGAATTTTCGTTTTAACAAAAATAATTAGATATATGTTATTTTAAAGTGGGGTGGGAGCCTCACGCTGACCTAATACCAGTCCCTTCACCATCACCGGTCAAAAATTGGAACCATTCTAAACTTTGACCCGTTTGTACAGAATTGTCCACTAGAATTTTTTTTCTACCAAATCGTACAATAATATCAGAAAATAAATAAACATCAAAAGTAATTTTTACATAATTATTGGTTCGTAAAAACTATTTTTTTAACGTTGATATGTCTTATAGTATTATTTTTCCCACTGTCTTATTTACCAGAACAGCAAAAAATATTATACGATTTGTCAAAGAAAATATGCTCCAAAAGTTGAAGAATTTTAACCCAAGAGAAATTTTTTGGCATTGCATGAAAAACAATCATTTTAGCTCATTAGAAAAAAATTGGTAAATAATTAATGCGTTGGATATTTTCCATAATGAATATTCCAGGTTGATCTGCCCTAACTCAACTCTAAGCCCGTCGATTTTGAAAAGAATTCTTGAAATTTTGGGAAACCCTTTACTTGAAACCCTTGAGGCTGTTTTCAATATCTTTCGGTGCATTTTTCGTCTAATGCTCTAGAATTGATAATGAATGAGTTTTACACACTGATGTCAGAGACGTGTTTCATATGAATAGGAAATTGCTCGGCTATATTATAATTTTTACGTAACTTTACTTTTGCGAGAAAGCATCACTAGTTTAAAAATGTATGCCATTATTTAAACACATACATTTGAATGGAATTATCACAAAATATGAAAATTAATGTTGGGAAATTTTTTTATATTCGCCCAATTTGCATGAGTTTTTCCATAATTTAATCAATAACATTGTTATTTTCTCCAATTGATGAACGTAAGAAACAGTAATAGTGTGTATTTAGCTTTTCTGTCTACAAAGATGAGAACAATGCAAACACCGCATGGGCGATTTTTAAAATATCGGAAGTATAATGGAAAATTAGAATATACTAATTTTTGTACATAAATTTTCTTCTAAGCGAAAAAAAGATTTTTTATTGCAACCATTTTCAAAAAAATCGTGCAAATTTCACTGAGGATTTATGTAAAGTACTCCCAAAAAATTAAAAATATCTTAAATGATCTCCCCTACTTACGGCAGAATCTGCTGAAAAGTTTCTAAACTGATAATGTTATAAAATCAATATTATTCTATGCGACATTTAACAGAAAAGGCGTGAGTATTCCTCAAGGTAATGTTAATACTCAGGTAAATTGTACCGGTAAAAATCTTCTTTTTAAAGAAAACAAGTTTGAAATGATCGCAGTACCTTGTGATTGCACCTTCCTGGCCAACTCGACCACAACGCGAACGTATTCCACGGCCGCCTCCATTGGTGCGGACAATGCAATGTATGTGTGGCTTCGGCGTAATGTATGTCGTCCGCAAACGAAATTAAAAGTCTCCGGTAGCAAATGATACAAATACAAAACGTGGAGAGAAGATAGAGAGAGGGGGGAGGAGAAAGAGAGAAAATACTGAAACCACGTGGCGAAGTGGTAATTACATTTTAGCATTCTTGGCTCGGGGTTTCTACCTGTCCAAGATATGGTCCTTGCAGGGTAGGTCGAGGTATTCTTTTGAGCTCTCCCGCTTATAACGAAATTTAATTAGAAAGTACGGCTACACCGCTGCCACTGCAGGTCTACAAAGCCACGGGCCGGAGAGGACGAAAGGGGGAAGGGAGAAGCACATGTGCGATGCGCTGCCTACCGATACGATGAGATCGACCTTTGCGCATCGACTTCGATTGGGATACAAAATGTGCGGTTGATGCGCGCTCTTGGGTCCGTATCGTTTGGGCTAGTAGAGTACATAATCGCGTCGTCGAGATTACCTCTAGATAGTTTTACAAACGAAATGAAAAGATGGATGAATAGAATGGCTGTTTCTGAAGCGGGCAGAAAAGGTATTTAAATAGATAATATAAATTGTGTATAAAATTAATTTAGAGGTTTGAAAAAGATGAGAAATTATGGAAAATGTGTTCAGTATAGATATTACTAAACATAGCGAACAGATTTTTTTAAAAATTGCTACCGAGTCTTCTTAGAATATTCTGACTTTGGGATTAAAATAGAACAAGGATCTTTCACTAAAGGACGCAATTAAAAACTGCAAAACCATGAAGTTTATTTTTCGTTTTCATCTCTCAAATCATAAAAATTAAATAATTACGTAGAGTGGACGTTCTCAAGGCTTTAAAAGGCATCGTTTTGATAATGTAGTGTTGTTCTCAATTATAGTGTTAATAAACTGCGGTATGTAGGCTAACAAAGAGTTTTCAGTATAACAGATTATAAATCATGGTCAAGATGAATGTGTTAAATTACTAACAGATAGCAAATGTAAATTAAGGGCCATACATATTTCAAACGATGACGCAGGAAACGAAAATTAGCAAATGTGTGTGTTTTAACTTTAAAAATGATAGCGCGGGAAAAGATAAGTGGGGTGCCTACAGTTTCAATGAAAAGTAATCTGCCACATTTCTATTTGACAGGCGATGATTAGAGTAATGATTTCTACATTAATATCTCATAGACATGCAGAAATATAGAGATTAATATTGGATTTTAGATCCGGTGAAAAGAAAATATTATTCTACATTTTTGTTAGTATACCGTCGTATCGTCTAAATGGTAAAAGCGTCCGTATAACAACAAAAATTAATAGTAAGGTTTTTTCTTCTACGGGGTTGAACCCAATGGGGAGAAATGGCTCAAGAGCATTGATGTCACACACGGGTCCGACCGGAGGTCCTGAGGTCGCAGTTTCCGACAGGGCAGATTTTCGGCACTAGCTTGTCAGCTGCATCCTGAATTCAATCGCGAGTTTGGAGGAGAGTTCTAGGGGCTCGGCTCGCTTAATGATGAAGTTTTATACGTGAATGCCGGAGGCAGTACCCTAACAAACGGGCCAAGAAACTGCGGCCTGGTCACCTTGCACTTCTTATCCTATCCTCACCCCCTGATCAGCCGCACGCTACATTAACACTGCACTACACTACCACAACATGGTGGGGATACCCGTTCAGGCATCTGGGAGCTTGTGCATCGGACGTGGCGATCATCGCTGCTGGTGGGAGACACCTGGTTTGGGGAAAACCCCACTAGCCGACGGCGAGGTCGGCGCCGAATCTCTCCTACAGCGGAGTAAGATCTCCGCCACCTCCCAACAAAAATCATGCATTACCTTACGGAACAGATAGTTGACGTGGCCTGTGAATCATAATCAACAAATTGACCAAAATCAAAGAAAATCCCAGTAATGTATCTTTTAAGGAGGCCAAGAAATACGTGAGATCTTATTACAAGCGATCCGTTAAAACAAGGTTGTAGAGTCGTGCTGAATCAACTTCCAAGGCCTTAAGGGCCATAGCGGCCATATTTTCTTACTCGGGCAGTCCACGCGTACCTGCATTGTTCATACTCGGCAGTTACAACCTGGCCTTCTCGAAGGCGGAGAGAGAGGAGGAGGCGGGAATGGGAAACCATTCGTGATACATCATTGTGTACCACAAACAGTAAAAACACGTGTGGCATGATGTTTGGAGAATCCAGAAAATGCTTAAAAAAAATCCTTAAAAATTAACCAATTTTTTATATTAAGGATGTGTTGAAACATTGACAAGACGCCTGTGGCAATGCACAACATTGTTCTCGGGCCTAATATGAATGCATATGATGCCACGTTTTAAACTTAACTTATAGCGGTCCTACAAATAAACGAACACGCAGGCAATGATTATCTCTAAGAAAAAAGAAAAGCTGGGAATAATCTTGAAACACGACCGTATCAAATTAAAAAGCGGTCACAGTTGCGATCATGAATTTGGGTAGGAAAAGATTTCGTGAGATATCAGCATGCGACACTCTCATGAGGGTTATCCCACGAAACTGACGAACTCACTTTAAGCGATTGTTGATGAATTAATGGAATAGATAAATTGTTTATTCTGATGCCAAGAAAAGGAAACACTTAGATGTCGGTAGTGGAGAAAATTTAAGATGATGATGAGCCTTAATTTCATTATCTGTATTCGCAGTATTACGGCGTGCGTTACGACACTACGAAAGGTTGTACCAGACGCACAAAAGTCTTCTCTCCACTGAAGACGGCCAAAAGTAATATGATAAAAATACATTTACGATAAAACATTGCATTGAGACTAACAATTTAACAAATACGTACTTTGGACTAATAATATTTTTTAAAGAACAAGAATCAAACAAAAAGAATTTAGTTGACTTTCTCTTCTATTTTTAGGGTTATCTCAGAATCAATCAGTTTTGAATTACATTTTTTCTAGGTGTACTAAACGAAATGTAGATTACCCATTTTTTCCTCTCTTGGAAGCCGTTTTAGCATTTTCAGAGTAAGGCGACACACGAATAGTATATTTGATTCAAAAGCATGAATGCTTTCTTTTTAACTTTTTTTATAGCATTCTGTATTCACGGATGCCGGAATTTTCGTTATATCGTACTCAATTTTATTTGAAAGAATATAAGTTATTACAATTATAAGGCCTTATATTTTTCGACATCAAATTTATATTATTTTTTTAATATTATTTTAAAATTTTCTTAAAAAATGCTTTGGTATCAGAGTTGTTAATCAAAAAGACGAATATAATTTGATTGTCAAAAATTTACAAGTACTTAATAATTTCTTCGGAAAGTTGCGTTAATGCAAATGTTTCTGAATAAGGAGGTCTTTCTAGTACGCGCTACATTCAGTCACGTTTCGAGCCAGGAGATGCGCCGTTCCAGCCATGACGATTACTTGCGGGATGAGGGTGGGTTGTTGTGGGGGTGAGGTGGGCAGAGGAGCGTCAGTGAAAGTGACGCGGACGGGCACGGCGCGCGTCACCGCGGCCCACCGGCGGCGCCGGAACCCGTGACTGTTTCACAAACCTTTTTACGAACGCCGCCCCCCCTCCGGCCGCTCCCTTCTGACGGCAGAGCGCTGCGAGAGCCAGGCGCGGAGACGGCGCGCGCGCCCCGATATAGAGGCTGCGCCGCTGAGGAAGATTCTCCCGAGATAAGGCGCCCACGAGGGAGGGCACGCCGCGCACTTCCCCGTGGATGTGATCAGAACCGCATTTGTCAGAGGCAGGCCTCGGATTCATCTTTCCATTGTCGGATTCTCGGGACGTAGGCTATCTCGTAAATGAATGTTTATCGCGATTTATAGGTGATAGAAATTGTTATATTGTGTTATTGTTAGTCATTTTTGCCATTATAGGTCATTTTTTGTTAGCATTTGCCGACCGTCGTAACGTGTTTTTGTTGGTTTTTTCTTTTTTTTTTACTTTTTTTTGTGAATGTTACAAGGAATTTACGATGCATACACTAAAGAAAGTTATTATTGTATCATCAATCATTGATTGAAATCTCTACAACAGAGCTAGAAAGCTCACGCCGCACCCCGAAAATTTAAAAAAAAAAATATTTTTGCTGATTCAATAATAAGAATGATTAATTTAAGGCTACTATGTGAAAATATGCTCCGCAGAGGGAAATTGGTTGGAAGCAGGAGAATGGGACGAAATGCAAGGCAAGGGACGGGAGCAAGAGGAGAAGAGAAGGGGAAGGAGGAGGAATAGGAAAAGGAAGCAGCATTTTGAAAGTATACGAAAAAAATAGTGGGAAAGCAAGAGTGGAAGGACAAAGACGAAAAGCCGATAAGATTCGCGAGTGACACGAAGAAGCCGCGGACAAGCGAAGAGACGTGCGGGCTATTTGGGCGGGGCAGGGGTGGACCAGGCGGGACGTGACGGCGTGGGTAGGGGGGGGACGGACGGCAGAGGAGAGACTGGACGGGACGGCGGGACACGGGCGGGACGGGCGGGACGGAGCGGGGGCTCGAGAACGGGACGGACCAAAGACGAGACGGGTACGCGGGCGGGACGACGGACAGGCGGGACGGCGACGGGACGAGGACAGGGCAGGGCGGACGGGCGCGGAGGGGCGGACGGACCGGTCGGTCGAGCGGATGGGCGGGCGGAGCGAGGGCGGAGGCGATGCGATAGCCCGAGTGCGATGCGATGCGATGCGCATTGCGATGGGGGGGGGAGGACAGGGCAACGCAGCGCGGCAAACAGGACGGGAACGGGCGGGGTTGGGGCGGCGGGACGGGCGGAATGAGACCCGGATTGACGGACGGGACGGCACGGGACGGGACGAGATGTAGCGGAGCAGGTCGGTAACCGGGCCATAGCGGGATGGGATGGTGCAAGGCGAAGCGGAAAGGGGGGGGGCGGGGCGGGGCGGGCGCCGATGACGCCATGTGCCGGCTACGCGAGGGCGGTCGGCGCGCGCTGGCGCGGGCAGGGCAAGCAAGGCAGGGAGACCCGGAAACGGAATGTGTTAAGCAGAATGATCGCGCGGATGTGACGATGCATTTAGGTAGATGCTCCAAGGCGCGAAGGACGGCCGCCGGGGCGGGGGGGGCTAGAAAGCGCCGAGGAAAATCCAGCGGGCAGTGCGCGACTTCAGTGTTCCAGCGGGTTTTCGGTTCAAATTTCCTAGAGGGGAGTGGAGAGAGAGAATACAGCGCCACGGTTTGCAGATTCAGAGCAGGGGTTCCCCAACGGGATCAGTACCGGACACCCTATTGAGGTCGATGAAATTTGAAGGGTTGTTAATGATTGGATCGAGGGCGTCATTGGGAGTGTTAACCGAATGCGAAACCGGCTGCGGTGGTAAGATCCCATTTGACTACAAAAAATTATTAACATCTTGATAATTAATTGTTTTCTTATTTAAAAATACAACATTATAATAAAATTACCAATTCATTTCGTCTTCTTTCGTATACGTCGTTTATTTTAGAACCAGGGACGCTGCTAGGTTGGCGGCAACCGCCGTCCCGAAGGTAGGGGTCCCTTAAATAAGGACCCCTTCGGGCGGATATCAGCAAAAGAATAAAATAATTGCGCAATCCAGCTCCTTTTCTCCATTGGATCATCCACATTTTTATACCAACTAGATATACAACTCTTAATGCTGCATTTTTTGCATTAGTGCAGTTCTACTTCTTGAAAATGGACAATTCGAAAAACATATTTTCAGAATTTCTCAAAAATGGAGCTCGATTTTCTGTATTGTTTTTTTTATCGCGTACGGCAGAAGAACGCGTAAAAAAGGTGAAGGTTACCGCAGATCTTATTCTTCGTTGATATCTCTCTTTTACAACAACAATCACAACAATGGAAAGGCAAAGCGAAAATAGAGACAACTTTTTCGCCTTAATAGTAAGGATTCAAAACACTTCTTATTGTGTTTCAGATGTAATATTTAAAGGAAAAAGGCAATAACCGGCAACCTTTATGTTTATTCATTTAGACAAATATATTGATCTCTCTCTTTTTTTTATGGTGCATTAAAATTGAATTTGACAGTGTTCCTGTTTATCAATTCGCCGAATAAGGGTACGAGAAGAAAGAGCAGATCCAATGCCCACAGCGTATTTGTTGGACATTTCTCCATGTATGAAATGAATATGAAGAAAGAGAAAATTCAAGGGCATCGAGGTCATCTAGAGCGAAAGAGTTGGGTCTATGAAGGATGTGCAAATAGCGTTTCTTTGGTTCTAACACATGAATAACAGTTATTATTTCATATTTTTACTTTTACAGTATTGTGAACGTGGGAAGTCTTCATTGAGAAACAAAACATCGGAAAAGAATAAAATCATCGATCACAAAACATCGTTGGTTTAAATAACTTCGGTGTTAATAAATCGAACATCTACAAGAACGTCGATATTTTGAAAACATTGACATCGATGTCGCATCCCTAGTACTGTCGACGATGGTGGCTGTGACAGTGGCGGTGGCGGTGGCGGGGGCGGGTGGCGGTGACCGCGGTGGCGGTGGCGGTGACGGTGACGGTGACGGTGACGGTGACGGTGACGGTGACGGTGACGGTGACTGTGACATTGTGACGGTGACCGGTGACGGGTGCGACGGTGACGGTGACGGTGACGGTTACGTCGTTGACGGTGACGTGACGCGTGACGGTGACGGTTACGCGTGACGGACGGGACGGTGAGCGGTGACGGTCGTGACGGTGACGGTGACGGTGACCGGACGCGACCGGCGACGGTACGGTGGACTGTGACGCGCGTGACGGTGACGTGACGGTGACCGGCATGACGGCTGACGGTGACGTGACGGCTGACTGGTGGACGGGTGACAGGGGTACGGTTGACGGTGAACGTGACGGTGACGGTGACGGTGACGGTGACGGTGACGTGACGGTGACGGTGGCGCCGGGCGGTAGCGGTGGCAATGCGAGGCGGCCGCAGCTGCGGTGAGATAAGCGCACGGGCGCTCTGCCTGCCCCCCGACAGAATCGAACCGCTGTTTCATGCCGCCGCATGAAACTGAGCAGAAGGCTCTGGCTCAGATACCGCCGCGCCAGGCGACGCGATGGGGAAGTACGAAGGCTACCCTACAGGAAGTGGTGACCTCGGATACAGAAAACTTTTGTTCTCCTCTCTACCTGGGTTTCGCAATGACAGTTCTTCCGTATCGCACCGTGCTAAGTTTGTGGTTTGCTTCATTACTTTTACGTTTTACTTAAGTAATAATAATTTTTAAATAAAAAAAAAAGAATTCAAAAGATGAGTAACTGGAGATTGACACAATTCGGATCATTTACATTTAATCAAGAATCTTGTAATTTATTCGATGTATTTTCTGCAGACACGAATGAGCATTGCACAATATCCAGAAATGAACATGTAATTCACTTGAGAAGGATTAATATGCTATGCCCTGAAGATGCTCTGAAGTGCACCATGTCCTAAAGATCCCCTTGGAGTTCAGAAGGTAGCATCTGCTACGTCAGTGCGAGTACGTGCAGATTCATTTTGGCACGGAGTTCAAATGACCGGAGAGTGCTTCATTGCATTAGAAAGTACTATAAAGTAACGTACTATTTTGCTAGCGGTCAGACGCTTTCCTAGGAAAGTGAAAGTATTTCTAGGAGTCCCACCCACCCTCGGCCTTGCTCTTCGTAAGCCAGTTTACAGGTATCGGCTCACTACAGAAAAGAACAATATGGTTGATAAAACTGTGATACAATTGTAAATGTGATGACAAGTTCTTCGGGTATTCAATTTTGTACGAAAATTACCGTCTTTGAGACATATTCTATTGTATTAGAACAGCATGTTTGCAATACAATTAACTTACATGTATATAAAACTAGCATTAAAAAAGCACCAGAATCTCACCTACGAAATTTCTCAAAAATGTCTTTCTTCTTCAAATTCCTAAACATACGCAGCATCTCAAGGACAAACCTCATTCCTGCCACATCTCAACGAAATATGTACTTTCCTCTTCCACAAGAGATTGATGTGATTTGAACACCTAAGAAGAATGGAAGAGGTGCAATAGCAGCTGAAAATATGGGTCTGAACATCAGCTCAAAGAAGAAGAAAAGACAGAGGTAAACTTGTGGAGAGGTTGAATAGGAAGCGAAGGCAGTACAGATACCTGGAAGAAGGGGATGTGTCTGGCAGAACGAAGTAGCGACTTGAGATGCGGGAAATGGCGAAGCTGTAAAACGCCCTCTAGAAAGAAGAAAAAAGCTAGTGTGGCAAGGCACTCTACTTATTACTCTGAAAGTAGCTGAATGGGAAATTAATTTTACTTTTATGAACGAGGAAAGATTGAGTTATTTATGAAAGGTGATCATTCGGTCCAGCATATCGCTATTTTATTTTCTCTGATAATGCTTTGTTATTTTATTGATTTGCTATTTTATTTGCATGCGTTATCAGTTATTAGAGTGCTACTACTAAGTAAATGTTTGAGAGCACAACCATTTCGATTATCTTCTGTTTAGATATTCACGTGAAACAATATCTTTTACCAAGGAGCAAATGTGATAAGCTCAACCAATAGCACGTAGGAATTTTGTTATCTACCCCGATTATCTTGTTATTCCTTGAAACTGATTAATAAATTCCACGCCTTTGAGAAAAATGCCTATTAAATCTGGATTTACCAAAGAAAAGTGCACATCAAATGACAAGGCGTCAGAATGCTAAATGCTTTTAGAAATTAACCATATTCGTAAAATCAGGTATACCACTCAATCTAGGCAATCTCGGAGTCAATAAATGTCGAAGAAATGTACTCGAGTGGTTAAAAACCACAGTTCACGACAAACTATGCGATGAACAGGTACGCGTTATACATATTATGCTGATACCCATTCAACATACTTGGATATATATTATCTTCTTTTAATCTATTTTGCTTGCACAACACACATTAGAAAGCAACTTCTTTACGCTTCTTTATATGTTTATTCTTCTCAAAATGAGCAAAATTGCTGTAAGGTTTACTACGAGAACATGAGTGTCGGAGGGAATATAAAGAAATACGTCATTATTTGATACTGAAAATAGCACTGATAAAACTAATGTTAATCACAAGAATACAATAAAACCTTTTTTTTCAAATATGGCAGAAAAACACACGACAAGAGTAAAACAACAAGGCTGGGTAAACTCCATTAACAGTCGCATACCAGTGACATTTCGTTACCCAGAGGATACCGGGGTGATGGAATTAGTATCACAGGCAGTACACAAATAATTATTTATTACACTACTTTAAGAAAATAAAAGATTTTTTTGAGATTGAGAAACATCACTGAATTTCTCTAAGTAATTGGTATAAGATATACTGATTTTCATTTGCACTCCTTCAGTTATCATATCAAAGTCGCATTACATTCAGATTAACATTGAATTACACAGCGCAATTAGTGTCATAGGTAACATTACAATTTTACTCTTTTATATTTATTATTATTGTTATTATCATTATTAATATTATTTAAATCTGCTATATAGATTCAAGAATTGTCTTGCTACATCATTCATATGTGACGGTAGACATTACAGAGTGAGAAGCGGTGTTTCAACCACAGAATAACGCTCCTCTGATTCACTGAGAATTGATGAATTGAACTGAAACCTCTGGGGCTACAGCAACGCAAACTTTCTCCCATTATTATTAAATTTTGCAATTTTCGAAAATTCAGACAGTTTAATGAAAAGTACTATAGACGTTTTTCCGTAAACCAATGTTTCGGCGTCAAGGACCCACCAAACGTGGATTCTGACGGCACAACGCGTTTGTTAGAGGAAGTAATTTACTACATATTGGAACAATATCACCTTTTTAGGTGGGATTTTTAGGAAATTTCTGTCAAAAAAGCTCCGTTTTCTATTCTACTAAGTAGTATGTGAGAAAGTGAAAAGAAAAATAAATTATAAAAACGGAATTATCAAGCAGTACTGAAACGTACTCCTGCTACTTATGCTTCTTTGCCTAATCTTCTGCTACTGCAACTGCTTATGCTGCAACTGCTACTGCTGCAACTGCTACAGCTGCAGCTACTACGCGACAGCTACTTCAGCTGCAGTTACTTCAGCTGCACAGCTACTACAGCTGCAGCTACTACAGCTGCAGCTACTCACAGCTGCAGCTACTACACTGCAGCTACTAGAGCTGCTTGCTGTTGCTTGGCCTGCTGTTGCTGCTGCTTTTGCTGCAGCTAGATGCAGCTATTGCTGCTAATGCAGCTATTGCTACTGTTGCAGCTATTGCTACTGCTGAACTATTGCTACTGCTGCACACTATTTCTCCTGCTGCTGTTGATTTTGTGGGCGTCGTCGTTGCTTTGTGCTACTGCCCCTCCTATTACTAGTCATCTTTCTCGTCGAACAACTTCTCTTTACTCCTACTATTCCGTCCTGCTCCCTCCTCCTCCTCTGCCTTCGTGGCGACCTTGCCGCGGCATGAAAGGGCACTGGGCGCGTGGGGGAAGTCCATGGGCGGGCGGGCGGGCTGGCGCCTAGAGCACCGCGGAGTGGCGCACCGCGCGCAGATTATTCCCAGATAGAGCATATCGCCGGCGCCAGCGCTCCCCGGCCCCGCTCCGCACGGCCGCACTGAGTCCCACACGGAAAAGGCTGCTCAGCCGTCGCCGGCGCTGCCACTGCCGCCCGGATGACGTCGTCCGCTGTGCTAATCGACGTGACGTTCGTCTTTTGGACGAACAGAGAGCGTTTAACAGGCGGAAAGTAGTTCTGCGCTGGTGATGCTGCGCCAGTGTTGCCAGTCAAATAACCGCACTTGCTTTCAATTTCGTAAACTCGGTTATTTTGGGGCACCTGTACGTGTTTTAATAGGTTTTAAAATTTGTGAAAATGTTTGGGAAATTATTTAATAGTACTGTTTATATTATGGTAGACCACATGTTGAAATATTTTTTAAATAAATGAATAAGCATTTATGTAATGAATCAAGCAATAGGTTGTCAAAAGAAAACAGAGAGTCAAGACAAAATTATTGATAAGGAAGAAAAACGGTAGTCAGTTGTGGGGATTGATAGCTAGGGAGGATGAGGTCGGTGGACGGAATAACAATACGACCCTACGCGTCGTTGTCGGCTGTCGCTGGTTCGTATTATTATTATTATTATTATTATTATTATTATTATTATTATTATTATTGTTGTTGTTATTATTATTAACTTTTAATTTTATTTGCTTCTAAAATACACATCGGACCAGATGGATTCGTATAAATACGTGAATATACTTAATAAATAAATACATTGGATTCAACGGCAGAAAGCTATTTTTATATAAACGTTTGATTTATAATTTTCCGCGCTTTTGTTGCTTAGGAGATTTCCAAGTAATAGATGAAGTGTAACTAAGACAGAAATTAGTCCCATTATAAAATTTTATCACCCTTGTCAATATTTCGAAAAAGTGTGTGTTGTTGTAGCTTCCTTATCTAATGCTACGTAAGTTTAAACATTTATAAAGAAGTTGTTCTCGACAAAATATTTGTACCTGCTGACGGACAGACTTACTAATTGATTGATCGATCGTTAATCATCTGGTTTCTAAGTGTTGACTTACGGGAGTAGGGCTGTCTTCTCCCGAAGAATATTCATAGGCTGTTTTATATGCCACGAAGGCTGTGTTACATATTACGGTACTGTGGAACCTTGTATGTTGGCGATTTGTAAACAAATACAGGTAACAGCAATGAAGGAATTGAATGTCCAAGAACATTGACCACTACAGAATCAGGAGAAAACGGGATGTGACGTCCAAAGATGGATGCTGATTTAATTTGGAATCGTGTGGTATAGCCGTCTCCTATTTCTTCGATTTTTAAAATTGAATTAGAAATTGAAAAAAAAATTCTTTTTAACGCAAAAGTTTTCAAAAATTAAAGAAAATCACATCGACCGATGAGAGAATATTAACAATTCACATGGTAAAGGAAATAAATAAAAAGAGGAAGGAAAACATTTTCAATAAAAAATACGTAGCGATTGTTTATTGAGCATAGATATATTTTCAGTGAACTTTAGAAGCATTAATCTGCAGATTTTTCTGTAGATTTCCATTCATTTCTTCCAAAGTTAAGCATTCAATCACGTGAGATAAAAGTATAATTTATATTGTCTCGTGTAAAGGGCGGCCAGGGCCAGAGCTTTAGAAGTGTGGGAAGGAATCTTACGAAACGACACTTTTATGACCTGGTAATCAAGGCATTAACTTACGTGATGGCAATTCTCTGGTCGATTAATTGCAGGCTCTGTTTTGGGTTTGTTTGTATAAGACACCCGGACCAAGATACCTCTCTCCCCGCCAGAAGAACCACATCACAATGTTGTTGATATTCGTTTTCAATGCCAAACGTAAGGAAGAACGCAATCAGAACACTTTTGATTGCTTGGTCCTCCTTGAACGTTCGACTTTTATCGATTTTCATTGCTGTTCTATACTTCTCATTCCACTACAGCAGTTAACTGTGATAAAAATACTTATAGAAAGGGTCGTTAGACGGATAATCCAACGAGATGATACGAACATAACATCGTATCTCCCATTCATCTTATCAGCTTTGAGTTGACCTTGATCATTTCATAGTAAATGGTCTGCATGTAGAGTACAGTGAACAAACCTGAATCTCCGAGAAGTTAGGGTTCAACAGGCTTTTTATCTGATGCAAGACATGTTCCAAAGAGAACTAAAAATAACCTACCGTAAAACTTCACATATAAATTAACTAGTAGTGCTACAAATGGTACATACTTTCCCATATTAGTTGTCTATATCCTTTGGTCTGGGATAGCTACTCTGACTTGCCAAACACTCTCGCAAACTGCCATCTAATGCCGCCAAAGTACATTTTTTCAACTTTTCTATTTTTTAATTTTACAACGGAAATATTATTTTAAGAATATTTAAGAAGAGTAAAAATTCGACATAAATGGTGATATTCATTAAAAAATTTGGAACCGTTTTAAAGAAAATGGAGTTTAAGGTCATTGTAAATTCGAAATTTGAAGCTCTTTTTCACAGAGCATTTTTGAGTTTTCGAAAACCTTCATTTAAAGTCATTTGAAGCACTTTAACTTACAAATGCAACAGAGTTTACAAATTCCTGGAAATGCACATATTAACGGCGGGAGAGATATTTCAAAAAACATAATTGTGTATTTTCAGAAAAAAGAAAAAGCAAACACCTCGAAATGAACTTCACATCATATTAAAGAGTGTAACTAGCACTATCTGTTCGAAAAGTTTGAAGAAACAAATTGGAGCTGTTTTTGAGAAAATTGCGTTTGAGCGTTTCTGAAAATGCGGAATTTTCAGTTAGTATTCACAGAAAACGGTTGAGTTTTCAAGAAATTTAATTTGAGACTATTTAAAGCACATATACTCATAAATACAATATTGGGAACAAATTGCAGCAAATATAAATATTAACGACGTGACAGACAAGTAAAAAAATTACCTTTCTTGTAATTTTTGAAAAAAAAGAGCAAAATGGCGCTAATATCATCTCATAGAGTGCATACAGCACTATATGCACCAAACGTTAAAAAAAATTCGGAACCGTTTTTGAGAAAATTGTGATTTTGTTATTTTTTAAAATTGCCCGTATTGCAAACAATATTGCTCGAAAGCTACTAAAAGTTTGAAAACTCTACATGACGTTAATGAAAGAACTAACAATGTCTTCAATTTTGTAGTTGTAGGAACTCGCCGCAAAAAATTCGAACTTTTAATATCGAAAATTCACACGACAAAACACAACAACGGACGTTTTACTGTCAATCGATTTTTCGGTATCAAGGACCTACAAAACATGGGTTCTGGCTACACCACGTGTTAGAGGATTTTTTTCTTAATTTAGCAACTGAATTTATCCACTTTTTCGTTGTCAGGGCCTGGCAATGAATTTTTTTTCTGTCGAAAATCCGCCGTATTTTGGCTCCGCGTTACATAACTTTCCCTATTTTATGTATACTACTCCGTATACACGTATGTATACAGGAAAGTAATGTTGGAATGGATGTGTGCAACTTAGTGAATTGATTAACTACAGCCTATTGCAAAATTTGAGGCACAAATATGAACCATTAGTTATTTATAAACGTTTTTATTATATGGAAGATAATTTTGCTGCAATTTAAACAACCATCTTGTATGAACGGTATCGTGATGTTCTTAGAACCGCTAGGCGAGCAAACGAAGTACTACCGACGTATGCACCGTTCCAACGTAGTCAATTATCCAAGAAAATATCTTCAAGAAACGTCACACATTTTTGGCACCTTTATCTCAATATCAGTTGAAACCCTCATAACATTTCTGTCAGGCCATTGCCAGCTTATCTATAGGAGGTACGTCAACAACAAAGATTAAACCGAATCACTCCTTCAAAAAATTTGAATACATTTAATGTTCATTCAATAACCTTTAATTAAGCTTTCTCCTTCGATTCAAACGCTTTCCTTTCAAAACGTAACAGACAAAGCCATTTCTACCTTAACACGTACCATTTCAGATACCCTCGCCCAAACCCCTGTTCTCCTCCAACTTTAACACTATGCCACCAGTTTCCCATACACTTCTTAAACTAATATAGCACACTTTCGTAATCACTACGTACACAATCGGGCATCAATTCTAAAATCTTATTGATTCTAAGTAAAATCCTACACAATCCCGACCAAAATAGTACTTTCATATTAAAGCAATTACTTTAGAAGCGTATCACTCAGAATATCCCAGTTCTCTGCAGCTTGGAAATACGCTCATATACCACGTATATTAAAATCAGGAAAAAAAATCCACAAATCCATCAGCTACCAACCCTATCAATAAGGAACTTCCTTTCCTTAAGCAAAATTTACGAAAAATGGACTCTCATCCACGAAATGATCACCTCACAGTTACATCCATTGCTCCATCTCACCAATTTGGATTTAATTAGCTATACAATTCATCGACCAAAGAATTGGAAGTTTCTCTGTAGACATCATAAGGATTTCACCAATCCTCTCATTCATTAGCAGATTTCCTAGGCATATTTCTTGGAGTAATTACAAGTGATTAAGATAGGAACTTCTCAGTATCTTTATCATTCTCTCTCTCTCTCTCTCTCTCTCTCTCTCTCTCTCTCTCTCTCTCTCTCTCTCTCTCTCTCTCCATTAAATAAGAAGTATTTCGTTTCATCGATACCATATTTTTTTAAAATAAAACGCTTTCGAAATGTAGCATCCTTCAATGAAGGATAGTACTGTAACTGTTTCGGATCAAAGATCAATGTATTTAAAACAAACGGATTTTAATTTATAATCAAGTTTGAGCTTCCTACTTCATCAAATTTCGTGATTTGTTCTTTAAATGAAAGAGAAGAGGGACCTTCGAAGTGTTATCACATGCTCGTAATCACCATGTGGTTTAAACACTAAATTTTAATAATATCTTCAAATTCATAGAAAGAATTATTATCAACCGTCATTTGTTCATTGCGTTTTGTTGGTAAGGCGCAATCGATCAGTAGAAAGCAGTTTCGAAGGAAAGCAAGTTTCGTTATTCAGCGCAAGCAAGAGAGTGGGTGAAGTTGGAGTTAGCAAAGCGATGATACCTTTTTATGCAAGCTTTTATGTCAACTTTATTGGTTTTGAAGCAACTAGCATTTTTAAAATCTTAACTTCAAGACCAACGGCCGATGTTTAGAAAAGCTAAGTCACAAAGCGAAGACGCTTTGAAATCGAGTTTGACTTATTGCGTTGAATCCAAGAGATCGAAATCTTTCGGTGTTGGTGATTTCATTAAAGATTGTACGTTGCTGATGATTAATTATCATCTCAAAAAAAATATTACGCGGAATATAGAGCTGTCGAGAAACAATGTTGCTTCAAGAATATGCTATTTATAATAAAATTTAGACTGCCAACGTAAAAATAATTTGTTTTCCGCTGACTGCTGATGAAAGCTTGTTGATACAGCTCAGCTTGCAGTCTTTACACGGGGTATTAAAGAAACCTTTGAGACCTATGAGGAACTATTGAAGCGCGTTTGGTTGACACGCAACACTACAGCAAATATTATTTATTCAGCGATGGTGCATTTAATCACAGTGTATGAACTCGATTGAAATAAATTTTCCATAATCACTATGGATGGAGCTCCTGCCTTAGTGGGAAAAAAGACAGGTGTGACAAAAATAAAAGAGAAAGTGCCATGCGATTTTGTTGGAATGCACTGTATCATCCATCAGGGGATATTGGCATCCAAAGATTTGAAAATGGGCTATGTGAGGATGGGTGGGAATAGGAATTGTTGGGTTTGTGGGATAAAGGGGTGTTGGTAATTCGGTTAATTTTAACTGTAGTGTTGAGGATGTGGTGGATGTGCAGTAAAGGGTGATATCAAAGTATTTGATATAGGGTTGCCAGAAGATAGGAGTTTGGTTTGTCAGGAGGTGGGCTTGATGGGTAGATTTTGTAGGAAAACAGGATGGCCTGGGATTTTGCAGGGATAATGGTAATGACATTTTGGGAGGTCCAAAGGTGGAAGGAGTCAAATGATTTTTGAAGGTTTGTAAGGGATCGAATTAGGTTGCGATAGGAAGCAAGGAATGGAAGGTCATCGGCGTAAAGGAATCTCTCTGCTCCTGGGGTGGAAGGGATGCTGATATATTGGGAAAAGAGGAGGAAGGAAAGCAAGGTGCTATAAGGGACGCCAGCTAGGATGGGGTAGTTGGGAGATTTTTTGGAATGGTAATGGACGTAAAAGGATCGATGGGAGAGGTACCTTTGGAGTTGAGAATGGATGTGGTCAGGGACGTGGTGAATTTTCTTTAGAAGGATTTGGTGGAAATTTGTATCATAAGCTTGATAAGGATAGTGAGGATTTCTTTGTGTTTTGGAGAGGAGTGGCTAAGAACAGGGTTAGGTTTAGAGCTTCCACGGACGTAGAGCGGAATTTAAATTGGGTTGAGTGTAGGATGGGGTCAGTGATGGGGGTTATGCGGAGGAGGGTTATTTTTTCAAAAAGTTTGCAGAGGATGAGTAAGGGGCCGACGGGTCTATAATTAGTAGGATGCCATGGTCCTTGCCTGGTTTGGGAATCAAGGAAACAAGGAACCACGGGCGGTTTTGCACATGATGTGGAAATAGGACAGTTTAATCCCCGAATGCAAACGTGGGGTGAATCTGACCCTACCAAATGTGTTTCTCGTTACATATTTTATTTCTGTATTATTTATTATAGACAGTGATATTTTATAACTTTCAATATTTTAAATGCTGCTTTGAACCCTTTTGTCAAAAATAAGGTGCGGTTACAATCGTGGGTACAGTCTTACCCCATCCTTCTATTTATTTCATTATCAATGTGTAATTATTTTTGCAGCTGGTATTCTCCTCACTTTGTTTTGGGGAATGTGGAATCACTGCAAATCGATTTGCATTATCATGATTTTCGTTTAGAATGCATCAAGTATTGTTCGAATGTGTACGCCAAAGCTTGGTCTCTCGTGATGACGCAAGTTCTTCTGAATCGCCTGGGAGTTCCAGTGATTAAGATTATGAAGATTGAGATTAAGAAGGAAATTTCATAGTATCAGAACTAATAGATAAGAATGGTCATTCGTGGTCTCTTCATTCTCCTCGTCCTTGTAAAACGCGCGGTCACAATATCTTGCACATGTCGAGTGGGCCGTTTCCTGACGTTATGACATCTCTAACAATTAGGAATATTTGGGAAGAAATAATTAAGTGCAAAAATAAAGAAGGTCAGAGTCTTGCCAGCAATAAGAATTAAACTTGAAAAAATGTAAACAAATTTCGTAAGTGAGGACACTACAAAAATAAATTTTGTAAACAACAAAAACAAAAAACCCGCGATATTCCACCATTGTAGAAGAATGCCGAAAATAGATCACACTGTTTGAGTGTGCATGTTTTTCTCAATTGATGCGACACTTCTCCGTTATTTTCCAAAAAAGCGAAATAATGTTTTATTAAACAACACAATGCACCATGACTCAAATCTTGATGATCAAAATCCTAAGAAAACAGTATATAAAGCTGAGCAATTCCACAAAGAGCGAGTCGATTAAATGGCCAAAAAACTTTCAACTTAAACATGCAAGAGAATCAGAGAAAGATAGGCATTGGCTTTATTCTTTAAAGTTTTGAACATTACTGCCCTCAATGGTTTCGTAATATTTACAAAAGAGCATCCTAATTACATAGCAAGGTTTCTAATAGCCATCACGTGTTTTTAGATGAACTTTCTGATGAAACGTTCAAATCTTATATGCAGAAGAGGAACAGCAATATTTTCTTCAACAGGCAAATAAGAAATTCAATGAATATTTGTGGAAAAAATCATTCACAAAATATTTCTCCACCTACTACATTCATCCAGAGAAGGGTGGCAAAAAGAAAACGCTGCGCCATGTATGCCAAAAACCTCTATGTGCTGGGCATTGCAGCTTGCTTACTGCGTACAATGTGCAAACCTACTTAAATTAACACAATTACAATGGAATACATGTTTTATATGTTTTATGCTAATGTAAAAAGTTTCTATTAGATTTGGTGTTCAAATTTTGCATCCAATGCACACACAATCAACTCCATGCTGATGATCGTGTTTGCTTAATTGGAGCTACTTTTAGAAATATTTTATTCACAAATTTAAAAATGTCAAAAAATGTAGTTAAAGAATGATATCAAACTGTGAAACCATTAATAATTAATTTCCGGAATATGATTATGAAAAAGAAACCCACAAATTCAATTTATCAGGCTGGGGTCTATCTAACCCCAATCTTTATAATTTGAGTTAAAACAGGAGTTGAGGATGAGCGTAAGAAGGTCACTGGCATTCTTGGGGAGGTTGCTGAGTTGGGGGAGGAACTCCATTGGGTCCTGAAGATTTTAAATTGATCAGTCATTGTCAAGATTTGTCCGAGTTCCGAATCGACTACCATACTGTCGTGCGATGCTTAAATTCAGGTGGTTGAGGTGGAGGAAGGGCAGAGAAAGAAGGACGAAACGGGGCGAGGGATGGAATGCGGAGTAGAGAGGAGCGAGTAGGGTCGAGTCGAGTCGAGTCGAGTCGAGTCGCAGATCGGCTCGGGTCGGTCGGGTCGGTCGAGTCGGAGTCGGTTCGGGTCGGTCGGCTCGGGTCGAGGGTCGAGCTCGGATACGATCGGGTCGGGTCGGGTCGGCATCGGGTCGGGTCAACGGATGATAGGGTCGGTCATGGTTAGGCGTAACAGGACGGTTGCCTGTTGAGGGGAAGTAGACAGAACGGTGGGAGGGGGAAGGGGCGAGGCAGAGTGTGCTGCATGGTGCAAGTTGGAGCAGGCGGGGTGTGGGGCGGCTGCGAGGGCGGAGCGGTGTTACCGGGGAGCGCGCCCTGACCGGTACGCCGCAGTAAGCTAGGGCGCGGCGCGCGGGCACGGGCTAAGTGGGTCAGATGCAGCGGCGCGCGGAGTCTGGGTGATGCGAAGAGGGGACTGGAACGCGAGGCGGTGTGGGGTCGGGGCGCATTGGTGGGCGAAGAGGCGGGCGCGAGGGCGGACACGTTTCGAGAGCGCGATAGGGATGGCGCGTGGGCTGCGCGTGAGCGGCCGCATGGAGGGCTCGGGCGCTGAGGCATGGCAGCGGGGGCAGCGGCGGACAGCGGGGGCCAGCGGGGGGGCAGCGGGGGCAGCGGGGGGGGATAGCGTCGGTGGCAGGGGCGTGGGGCGAGAGGATTGGCTTTTGTGTGGGCGCGACTGGGGCAGGGAGTGGGGCGACGCAGGGGCGGGTTACCGCGCGCGCGCGCGTGTTGACGGACCGCGTGACGCTACCGGGCATACCAGAGGAAGCCTCGCACAATAGCCACCTGCACCCAGCAGCCAGAGTTCACTACTTCGGCTTGTCGCGGAGAAGGAAAACGGAAAGCTATTTGCTGCAACCATTACAATGCTACGTCCTTATCATCAAAAGTAACGACAGCTTAATATTTCTTTAAAGGAATGAAGAGAAGATGATTTTTACGTGTACCCAAAGTTGATTACGGCAGTTCTTGTGGTTATTGATCACTTGGCTTCATACAGTCGCAAGTTTCACGAATAAACGAAAAAAAACGTATTTTGTTGCAAATTAAAAAATTTATTTGATTGAAGGGAAAAGTAATGTGAATAATGCAAGTAGATTTCATCAGGACTTTTTATTTTATTATTATTTTTAATGAATATGACCCACTTTTCTCCAGGCATACTAAACTCATTTCGCAGGAGTTCAAACTTTCAAATACCATTTCTCGTAAAGTAAGTGTGATAAAAGGTTCACTGAAAAAACTTCACGTAATTTGAATAAGCCACAAACGACGAATATTTCCTCTTACACACAAAATGTGATTCAAGCAGGTGTTGAAGTTAACCCAATGATCATTCATTGGAAAAAATTTATTTTCAAGTGCACTATGACGCGTGCCAGTTATATCGATCTGCAAAAAAAATCGTTAGTGTTACTCACTTTTCTCCAATATGTTAGGTGGCGTTTAGGTGGAAAACATGATGGGTTTGGGGCCGGATTCGTGGAAATCGTCGTGCTTTGGTCGACCCGAGCGGGCAATCGATGGAATGATTTCAGCTGACCAAGGGGCTTCGGAAGGGGGGGGGGCGTTCGATGCACGTTTTTCCTGATTGCGCCATTTCGCGCCATCTGTTTGTTCTAAGTTTTGCGTGCTTCCCGCGCAATGGATACAAACGGCTCTTGTCGTTACAACATGTGGCGTTGACATGCCATGAAGTGGCACGGGAAACATCTTTGAATTTTCGTGTTAGGATTCAAACGGCGGCGATCAGGGGCATTAGTGCGAAATGAACTCGTTCATTCATGCTCGGGAATTCGTAACAACTGCTATTCTGAAGGACAAGTACATGAAAATGCCAATACCAGTTAAATTAGGAACTGTAGAATTATAAAAACTTAATCAAATTCTAATAGAGAAAAGTGTATTATTAACTTTGAAATATTAAAAAAATGAAGAGAATGGGTGTCTACATGAAAATGGAAGGTCCATGAAATTTACAGAAAAAAATAGAAAACTTTTCTGACCACAGTGTAGATGGTGATGTCGGAGTTTTTTGGTTATAAATTGATTATGTCAATGACGGTGACGGTCGATGGCGGTCGGCTGACAGTGACGATGACGCGTGTCGGTGAGGGTTCGGTGAGGGTGGCGGTGAGGTGTGGTGAGGTGTCGGTGGAGGTGTCGTGAGGGTGTCGCTGAGGGTGTCCGGTGTGGGTGTCGGTGAGGTGACGGTGAGGGTGTCGTGAGGGTGTCGTGAGGGTGTCCGTGAGGTGTCGGTGCAGCGTGTCGGTTGCGGGTGTCGTGAGGGTTTCGGTGTCAGGGTGACGTGAGGGGTGTCGGTGGGGGGTCGGTGAGGTGTCGGGAGGGTGTCGGTGACGGTGACGGCGTCGGTGTCGGTTGCCGTTGTCGGTGTCGGTGACGCAGACGGGAGACGGTGTCGGTGACGGTGAGCGACAGCGACGATGAAGGTTGCCTGGCGGGCGCGGGGCAGCGTTCGCGACCGCGTCGTTAGAGAAACGGCGCCGCGCGACAGCGCCGCCGAGGCGAATGCTCGAGGGCGAGGGAACGGTGGCGCCGCGGGCGGCGCGTGACGTTACGTCACGCGAGTCCCACACGGAATTACCGCTGGCGCAGCGCTGGGGCGGACGAAGGTGCCTCGTCCTGTGTTCGCGCATCAAGGGCGGCGGAGGAGGCGGCGGCGGCAGCTGAGCGGAGATGGCGACGGTGGAGAGTAGAGGCGGAGGTGGCGGTGGCCGATGGCGGCAGGTTCGCAACGGATAATGGCTGTGGAAGTTGCAGGAGTGAGAGACTGCTGAAGTGTCGCCGCTATGCAGATGAGGGACAGGGAGGGGTGTCTAGTGCGAGGGCTGTCGGCAAGTGGCGGAGGACGAAAAGAGGAGGTGAGGAGCGGGTCGGTAGCGGCAAGAGCAGGCTAGCGAGGCGGGCCGGAAGCGGGCGATCGGGCGAACGGCGGAGCGGAGCGCGGAGGAAAGCGAGGAGGGCAACGAGCGTGGTGACGGTGGGAGGACGTGGAAGGGGTTTAGCGGAGTCGATGGAGCTCAAGAGAGAACATCCAAAGAAGAAGCATAAGCATCCAATTGTTGCGTTTTATTCACGGGATTGTGTCAGAGATAGTGCAGTTAGAGCTATTCAATCGGTCAGATCCTGCAGTTTCGGTCTAACAAGCTTACTATTTTAAAAAATTATGCTGTTTTGACGTCACCAAACGTGAATTTACAAAATTTAATGTCCATTTCGTTTATGTTTATCTTCTCACGACTGAGGATGAATTTAAGCAGTTTTGGGAATAGAAATGCCAAGACACGAATTATATTTAAAATCTATATTACTGAGCTAATTCAAGGCATTAAGTATTTATTCGTTTTTCGAAGATATATGCCTCTTGATATTAAATTTACATGTCATTAATTTTGAGAATTCGTACAATTCCGCATTAGATGTATCACGGATTCCTGAACTGATAGTGAAAAATGCTTAAATGAATCAGGTTCTTTACAATGAGTACATATTATCTTCAATTTGGGAATTGATACATGGGGGAATTGATACACTGGAGGGAAAGAGGCCCTCCAAACCATCCAATGATTCTATAAATGGCCAACCAATCAAAGTGTATTATTAAAATTGTATTGCCATTATCCTTGAAGTATAATTTATTTCCAAAAAAATGCTGTTTGAAGAAAAACGTTTAAGGGAAAGGGCGTCAGAGGGGTCTAGAAATGCAGTTGCCCCGCTCATGTTTTAGACTGCACACGCCTACGCAAAATAGGATGGAACGATTCACTTCTTTTTGAAGTGTTTTTATATGAAAACGTCTAAGGAGTCATAATACTCACGATACACTCAAGACGCGATTGCACAATAGGTTAGTTACCGGGATGAGTAAATGAAAGAATGAACGAAGGAATGAACGGAGAAGGAACAAACGAAAAAACGAACGAAGGAATGAACGAACAAATAGATGAATGAATAATTAATAAAAACTCAAATAAGTAAATGATAAAAGAAACAAACTAATTTCAAAGTCGTTCTAATATTTATAAGTTCGTTCTAATATTTACCGAAACCCTTAACATGGCAGACAATCCTCATACAGACAGAGATTAGTATCTTATAAGATTTCATTCGAATACGTCAGTGTTCGACATTGAGTAACTGTTGCAACGTGGAGTTGGCATGTGCCATACTTTGACGACCAGGAGTGCAACTGACCACGTCATTTTGATGAAAATATGCCTGTGATACCAAGTTCTCTATTAGGATATTGCAGGAACAAACAAATCATAGGGAAACAGTTAAATGATGAAAAGAAGTGACAATGATGAAAAGAAGTGACAACTTATTAAACGAGAATTTTCTGTCGGGAGGGTATCTATCATAGAATCATAAACTAGCCAACAAGTCAGACAATTTCTTAAAAAAAAAGTTGGGAGAGAGCATTGTCGCTCTTTTACAGAAACAATATCTTTCTTTCATGAACATCTCCGACCTAATCAAAAAAACAGGACGTTGTGAATGAGACCCTGAGGACATGATATCCGGTTCAATACGGAAATAGTTCTTCATAGTAACATACAATATTTAATTACACCGAGGGCGTTATAAATGATCGAGCGGCGATAATAAAGCCCGAGGGTCTTTGACCCGAGGGCTTTACGTCGCCTGAGATCATCAAAACCAGTTGTCGCCCGTGATACACAGATGATTTTATTTTATTTTTTTACGTAATTTTAATGATTCAGATTCATTAATTTACTAATTAAATTGTTGTTAAATTGGCTCGTTTTGTCTTTTCATATTTCCCTTTCATAATTCTCGCCCAAGAGGGCATATAGCACCACTCAACTGTTTTCATATTTCCCTCGTAATCACGATCCTCTCGATCCAGGTAAGTTATGCAGTGCATATCGAAATAAGTACTCGTATCGCTAGAATTACAACCAATAACATATCAGTAAAAACTAACAATAATTAATTGATCTCATAATTTTCTGTTGTGTGATATTTACATTTTGAATTGCTAGTTTTTTTATGAACTGAATGCAATTATTTTTGGGGTAACTGTTCGAAAACGTAAATCAAAGCCCAGAAGGATATTGACTGTCGACCGGCTGAGTTTAGCTCATTGCCTCTGTAGCGACTCAGACCGGGGTGTCCTAGGGTTCGAGCCCCGATGATGGCGCATTTTCGACATTTCGACTAGAGAGCTAAATTGAATCCAGCCGTTGTTTCGAAGAGAATTCTAGCGATTAGCTGCTGTAGTTTTCTGTGGTTCCTTCGATCAATACCAAGCGTATGTCGTAGCAGTACCCTAAGGGACCACGGACAGCCCTCCTCTTCCCCTGCTCTTCCTCGTCTTATCCTCTCTCCTTACACACACGCGTACAGTCACATGCATTGCACCATCACACATGTCGGGAGACCAGTCGGGAGTATGGTGAGGTGAAGGAGGAAAGCCTCCGCAAGCCGACCTCTAGATCGGTGCCTGTTCTCACCATCCAACGTAGAGGAAATCATCGACTCCTCCTGGGGTAAAACATTTACTACATTAACGGGAAAAATTATGAGAGCAGTTGACGCGATCGGAAACATCAATAAATCAATCGAAGGCTATTTAATCATTTTATTCTGTTTTTTTGGGGTGATGAGAAAAGGTGATCATTTTACCACCTTTTCAGTATGAAATTTACAGGATATTACAGTTTGTTAGAAAATGAGAACCTAATACAACGTTAAGAAATAAAAATGTATTATGTTATAAATGCTACTTTTTCGGAAAGAAAACGTAAAAATAAGAGCAAAAAGTGCAATTTTTTATTTACGTAGGCTATATTTTCAGAGATTTAGGTACAATTTGGGAGTGAATATTGTGTATTTTCATAACTATTAGACAACCACCCGAAAGTTTGTTAAAAGAATAACTGTTACTGAAGCAATAAAACTTCACTACTTTACTGACATATCGAATATTTAACGAATTCCGCGATCACACAAGACACGTTATAGGATTACGACCACTCGTAACAGGGCGCTCCAGAGCCTACATCGCCAAGATTAGATAACATTGAAGCTCGGTCGAAATGTCATTTTTATGAGAAAAATCAATACAAACACGCACTAATAAACCGCACGCGCTGCCTATAACCATTGTTCTTAAAAAGAAACACCAGAAACGAGCATAAATATACACTTATCTACATGGTAATTCCAACAAGTGACCACATTTTAAGCAACGCTACACTTTCACTATGCAGAACTTGGTTTCATCCATTAACTGTTGTACCTACGAGTAGAATACGTTCTACGTAATGGTTACTTTGAATTTGAAATGAAAATTGCATGTTAAATGGAACAATTCACACGATTTTCTTATGATCCATATTACAAATTATGATTGATATTGAAAGCAGAGTTGTTCTTGATACAACAGTTTTAGTTTCATGTCATACTCAACATTTATTTTTATATTTCAGCTATGAACACATTATTACGCATAAATGTATCGATAAGTCACGAATATTACGAAATTTATTGAACAAGCAATAGTTATCCATTTCCTTAAACATAAAAATATACCAAATGATAACATCAGATATGACTTCACCTGGAGGCACATCATTGGGTATTGGTTCGTATTTGATGTTCTTGCATTTATGACACCCAAAACGGGCAGAGAAAGCAGATAGAAATCATTTGTGTTTATTGCGTGATAACGGATTGAGAGCCAAAATACAAATGTATAAGTAGTTACACTTCCAAGAAACCACACAAATTATGAAATGACTTTTGATTAAGCATATATTAAAGAAGCAGTATAACGATAGCTCTTGTTAGTGATTGTTACTTAGATGAATTTGTTTGTAAAGACTACAGATCCACCAAATGGCTTGAATGGTTTTTGAAAAACATTATGGAACCTATTTATAAAATATAGTATTTAATCAAACATCTTCATTAACTACTAAATTAATTAAGTAATACAATTCTATATATTACCGTGAATTTTTATAAATAATGCATACAATATATATATATATATATATATATATATATATATATATATATATTTATATAACATCAGATTGAGAAAACAATATTCATTCACTTTTCTTTCCTGTTCACATACTTGATTTATTACATAACAAAAACTATTCACTTCGATAGACGGCATAAGGTTGCATGGCTCTCTATTGGGAGCTGTCCGTGGTTAAATATGTGTTCTAAGATCAATTTGCAAACTTTTTGGCACATGGATATTTTAAATATTTAAGTTGTCAAAATGTTATTGTTTCATTTTAAACACAACTCGCTAGAGAAACCCAGAATTTCTTGAGCATTTATTTATCAGTCATTTATTAGATAGTTGGTCTAGGGTTTTGCGTAGACACTTCCCACTACCATCAATATCTGTACTTTCTGGAAATGAAAAAGTATTATCTTATTGCAAAATAATTTACAATTTGTATTGAAGATATAATTTTACCTGTTAAGATCAAACTGAAGAGCCCCGCGTTTCTCAGATATTCATTTTTCACAAACAACAAAACGGGAATTCTATCTACAGCCGCCATGTTCGCCAACTTTTAGTTCCTATTCTAGTGCATCCCCGTCCCATTCGGGCTTGCACCACGCTGCACACTACTTCACATTTAAACAGTGGATAATTTAATTTAACAAGGAGGTTTGCACTACATTTATTCCTTCTGCGAATATAAGGTTCCTTTGTTCTCGTAAAACTAGCGGTTCAGCACTTTACGAGCGAGGGAAAAATGATTGTGCTCAAGCGGTCCTGTTTAGTGTCATCAGTCTTACCAACCTGACGGGAGTAGCGCGAGAGAACGCAGCGTAAGTCAGCAGGCGCGCGCTGCCGCGGCGCGCCGCGGGGCTCCGGCCCCAAACACGAGAGGCTGGCAAAGCGCGGCTCCGCCGACCGCGTCGTCATTAAAATTCCGCATTATCGCAAACACGCGGCCGTCCGCGTTGCGCGCCGCAATCGATAGGCGGCGACCGCGCGCCGCCGGGGCCGGCGACGCGTTTTGATGCGCGCAACTGCGACCGGGCAGCCCGCGCCCGATTCTCCATTCCGCGCCCAGGGCGGGCGCCAGGACAGAGACAGAGAAGGCGGGAGGGAGAGGGAGAGAGACACGCCGAGAGAGTCACGAGAGATAAAGAGAGGGGGAGGGATGGAGGGAAAGGGGAAAGGGAAAAAGAGAGAAACAGAGAGAGAGAAACAGAGAAAGTGAGAGAGAGAGAAACAGAGAGAGAGAAACATAGAGAGAGAAACAGAGAGAAAGACGCTAAGAGAGACATAACGAGAGATAAAGAGGAAGATAGGGGGAAAGGGAAAATAGAAAGAGAGAGAGAGAGAGAGAGAGACGCCGAGAGAGACACGAGAGATAAAGAGAGGGAGATGGAGGGAAAGGGAAAAAAGAGAGAGAAACAGAGAGAGGGGGGAGACCCGAGAGAGACACAACGAGGGATAAAGAGAGGGAGCTGAAGGGAAAGGGAAAAGAGAGAGAAAAGCAGAGAGAGAAAGAGAGAGATAAAGAGGGAGGGAAAGGGATAACAATCCATAGATACTCTTAAAGAATGCACGTCCATTAAAGGTCTCATTCGATAGATTATGTAAAAGAAAAACAACTTGTGTACCGGAGGCAAAAAAAACAACAACCTAGTTTAGGATGCATAAGAAGCATGATCAGTTGAGCACCGTATCAATGTGCGTTGAAGGACGACGTGTGACGCGGGTTGCATGAACACTTGCTTCTTCCCTTGCACACAATCTGCGGACTTACAGCGTTAGTTACACTTATTTATAATAGTGGCGTTACACTTATTTATAATAGGTTAACACCTGTTATTTCAGTGAAATCTTTGTCGTAAAGAATGGCTTATATATTACAAACTCACAGGGTTATAAATACAAGTTTATATTTAGAAAACTGCTGACCACGTTTTAATCCTTTATTGGGATCTTATTCATATCGCAAAACCGGCAAACGCTAAGTTAAGTAAATATATCGTAAATTCCAATCCTCACGATTCAAACGAAGATCGAATGTAAGCAATTTAGTACATATAAATTTGATACAATAACGTTAGTGAGTCTGTAATGAACAGGCAATTCATTATAATATATACATCTTCAGATCTGTTAGAAGCTGGAGTAAGGGGTAAGGTCCTATGCAGCAATACGCACAGTTCATGGTTCTGTGACATAATTTCTTATAAAAGGTACAAAACCGTCATTTACCTTATAGTTTGAATTGAGTATAATAATAATAACAATAACAATATGTTTATATTATAATTACCTACTTTTTAAAAAGTTTTTTATCCTGATGAGTAGATTGAGGCTCCAGTGGCTTATATAGCTCTTATCCTCAACGCTGTTAAGGCGGTTCCGAACTATCTATCCTGGTGAATCTTAAATCCATTTCTAAATCTTAGGAGAAGACCAGACTTCACGCGGCCTTAGAATCACGTACGAACGACAAACGCTCCCTCTACACTTGTAATTCCGTCGCGCCATCAAACCACAGCCTTCACCCTCTCGAAGACGGCGCTTGTGCCGAAGAGAGCAGCTCCTCGGCGCGGAGCAGCGGTTTCCGATGGCCAAGTAGGGCGGCGATGAATTTTTAACTGCGTAATCAGTCACGACCTGCTTCAGGCGGCGTCATCGATTCGTGGACGCACAATGAGCCTCGCCGCGCCCACAGACACAGCTGGCCGCGTTCGCAGGCCACGCCCCCCGCCCCCCCCACTCCACTCCCTTGTCGCCGCCTCCGCCTTCTTCTGCGTCGGCCAACGTCTCCTCCTGTCAGCCCTTGCACCTCGTTTTCCACCTTCGCCTGCATATGTCTATCCGTCTCCCAGTCTTTATCCTCTGCCTCCGTCTTCGCCTCCTTCTGCGTCGGCGACGTCTCCTCCTGTCTGCCCTTGCACCTCGTTTTCCGCCTGCATCTGCATGTGTCTCTCCGCATGATTGAATGATTGATTGATTATTCTGTGTTGATTAGATGTGTGCGGCCGCGTCGTCGCGGGACTGCCTTGCTCATAAGTGCCGTATGTGTAGCGCATGTCATATTCTTGGAGACGGCGATATTCCTTCCCCTATAAAACGTAAGTTCCGTCATCGATCTGCTCGTCTTGGCTAGCGGTGCTTTCTTCTGCGCGCGATTGAATTCGACCTAGCTATCAAGGTATTGTGGAAAATGTGACATCTCTAGGACTCGTCACTGACAAAGCAAAAGCGACAGATGTTGCCACGCGCTATCTCAGCCAACCCGCTCTCCGCCTTCACCTGCGTTCGTTTCTCAGCCTTCAACTCGTATTGCCCCTCGGTTTTCGCTCATATCTTCACCTGCGGACCGTACTCCAACGCCGTCTCCATCTTCACCTTCGCCTCCCCCGGCGTCCTCTTTTGCTCCTTACGTCATCGGTCGCTCCTCAATTTCCGCCTCAACCCGCATTTGCAATTATGTGCCACTGCTTCCGTAACGTACTCCGTCACCGCGGACGCCTGCCAGCCTCCCACCGCCATTACCTGCACCCACGCCTGTCCCAACGACTTCGCCTCCTTGCTGATGACAATTGCAAAACATTGTAGATGCCGTATATATTTTGATGAAGATGTTTAGAAACTAAAATAAATCTGGCTGATTAAAAGTACTTGATATTATTTCGAATAAAGCACTTTGTTTTCACCTGCACCTCCGATCCCACCTTCGCCCCTTCCACCTCCTCCTGTTATCCCGTTTCCTCCTCAAGCACATTCCGCCTATTCGAATTCTTCCTCTCCCGCTCCGCCTCCGCTTACACTCGCTCATCATATTCCGTCACCTCTGACGCCTTCTCCTGAATCTACATCAACTTCATTTCCCCCGTCTCCCCTGCTCCCACGTTTCCTCGCTCTCCTTCGTTTCGTCCTACCGTAGACTATTGATATCCTCCTTAGTCTACGCTCCTACTATCCATCTCCGCTTCTGCCCCTGTCTGCGCTCGTCTCTCCGTCTGATCTCGCCCTTGCACCAGTGTCAACGCTAGGCAGGGGCAAGCCGGGCGATCACCGCCCGCAAGTCAAGGGGCCCAACAGTGGGAATGATGAAAACAAACTCACGATATAAATAAAAGTTCAAGAATCTATTTTGTATGTGTGTGAATTGCTCAAAAATAAGAGCCACTGACATCTATCACGGTTTATCGACACTTAGATGGAGAGATTTCATTATAGTTGTTTTGGGGAGTTTGTCCAGGATTTCTCACTTTATTATAATTTTAATGAAATATCCATTATGTTTCACGGGCAAATATGAGGGTCAGTGATACAGATTTCTTCTTTACATTCGATAAATATTAATTTTAGCATTTTTTAAAATCTGACCAACCAATAAAATATAAATATTAGTACAATAAATAAAATTGAAATGAGACGGGAAAATATCACCTATTTTATTATATTTAAAACATCGATGTATTTGACATCGATGTTTTTTGACGACATCGAAAACCTTTTGGTGATGCATCGATACATCCATGTATGGATGTTTGGGACATTTGCCATCACTAGGTAGAAACACCTCTACCACCCGGGATAAACATTCACTATACTAACGGGAAAAATAAAGACATCAGTTGACGTGTCATACGAAAACATCAATCTAGACGCAGAGGGCGGTCAGTCCGGAAGGCGGTGAGGCCAGAGGGTCTCTCTCCGTTCTCGCAGGCGCCACAGAGCCACCCAGTCAGCGGGCGCGGGCGAGTCAATGACCTTCCACTGGCGGGGGCGCGGACTTGCCTCGTATGCCGCGCGCTTCTCACCCACGCTCCCCCGCCGCGCTGCTCCGTGTTTAACGCACCGATTTCCAACTCGGTTATGACCATATCAATAGCGTGGCAATGTTCAGGTCTTCCTGTACCTCAACAAGAACACTTAAAATAGGTAGAGTAGGTAACACGCTATTTAAGAATAATATAGACATAATATGAACGGTTTGAACTCGCTTATGGCCATAAAATTTGTGTGGCGATGTTCGGGTCTTCCTATACCTCAAACAAGAACACTTAGAGTAGGTAACACACTATTTAAGAATAATATAGACATAATATGAACTGTTTGAACTCACTTATGAGCATAACATTTGTGTGGCAATGTTCGGGTCTTTCTATACCTCAACAAGAACACTTAAAATAGGTAGAGTAGGTAACACACTATTTAAGAATAATATAATATTATTAATAAAAGATGTCATCTGCTTCAACATAATACTACTATTTTAAGTTGACAGACATGATCTCTTTTATTTGTTCGTGTATTTACGTCAACAATACTGCATCAGAATTCCCACAACACTACTTAGTCCCACAGATCATCTTTCTCGGCGTCCCATTTGATCAAGTATTTCCAATTTTTCGACAAGAACTCAGTCGAACAAGTGGCCGACCATTTTTCTTGCTGTGCTAAGTGGAAACTTGATGTAGTCGTTGGTATGCCATTTCGAAGAAGCTATTTCATTTTGACGTATCTGCTCTACTCCCGCTAGCACTGCAATGTGTCTCTGAACGGATAGTAGGTGAAGTTGTTTTGGATACTTGAAATTCATTCAATACGCTCACAAAGTTTCACACGTGATCAAATCACAAAAAACAAGACTTAAAAGACGGTACCCTTTCTACTCCTTTCTCGTACAACAGTTTGAAGTATCCTAAGTCACTAATTCTATTGAAGGCTTTCAATTAAGTTTCCCCTATCCATATTAAACTGCGCTATTTGTCTTTTCTGTCTGTGAGTATTGTGTTAGAAACTTTGTTTTCTTCAACTAACATCCGAAAGAGTCAGATCGCTGAACGATGTAACATGCTCTCAGTTCTGCTTCGCCAGCAGTTCCACACCTTGACTGACAGATCAGAGAAAACTGAGCAGCCTAAGCACTTCCTTAGAGCCGTCAGAGCACAGTAGCCCCGATAATTTTTGTTAAACAATTTTTTTATAATACATAACTAAATTTTTAAAAAATATATCATTTATATAAGTTTCAAAGGTTAGGGTTTATTTTCGTGCTCAATTTGATAGGTATGTTCAATATTTTAATATAATTAAGGGGCCTCGGGAGTCATTGGTAAGGACACTTACGATTATAACCCGGCCCTGGGCAGATCAATCGCAATTTTTCCAGTTTAGACGAAAGATTTCGTGAAGGAATTATGAAAGGTGGTGCAATGTCAAACGTTTTAGAAACGGTTAATCTCGGGGCTGAAATGGGTGTGGTTGACTTCACCCCGTGCACCTGGATAAATCAAAAACACAGCACCGCGCGACTCTCTACTCGATCAGTGATTTACGTAGTGGCACCTCTAGATGCGCTTTCTAGCCCTTATTTTGCATCTCATCACATTAACGTAAGTGATACATTGTGAAGTGAGGTGTCGTGC
This sequence comes from Gryllus bimaculatus, assembly GCA_017312745.1. Taxonomy (NCBI): domain Eukaryota; kingdom Metazoa; phylum Arthropoda; class Insecta; order Orthoptera; family Gryllidae; genus Gryllus; species Gryllus bimaculatus. Next base: position 510,011 of record BOPP01000333.1, on the reverse strand, counting down.
AGTGTAGAGCAGAGAAATAATGAAGGAAGTGATTAAAGGGTCGTAGTGAAGTAAAGTGAAGTGCAGTGCGAAGTTAGATTACATAAGTTTCTTTTTCTTAAAGTAATTTAATATTTTATGAATCAGCTAGTTTTTATATTATTATTATTATTATTATTATTATTATTATATAATTTTCGCGTGAACTAAATTATCTATATAATTAGCTGCCACCGGGATATACCCGATTACAGTTTAAATACATTTATCTTCTCTACCAAAGCTTCACGAAAGATTAGGATCCCATAATCCCAAGCGGGTGACATCAATGAATCCTAAGGGGGTGGGATCAAAAAATATGCTCGCTGAGTTCCATATTGAAGTGTTTTGTGAATTTACAAGGGAATGTTATTCCTGTCAATCCCCAAACTAAACATCTACCATTGCTTATTACGTATATGTTAATAACTGTTTTTTCTCGAAACTTTTCCTTCAATAAAGTTCCGAGGGCACACAATATATTTGAGAAGCGATCTAATATCAATGGAATAATTGTTTTAATTTTGTAACAAAATATTAAGCATTTTTTTATTATTTAATGAATTTTTTAACATCTTTCTCATATTAAATGATTTTAAACAAACTATTTTTTATTTTCTATACTATTTTTTCTTTTGTATTACTGTTTTCATGACACTGCCAATTCAGAGACTCGAACGAACAATGCATTCTTCCACCTTGTTGTAGCGCAGTCGACTCCACTAACTCTTCGCCCTCTGTGGAATGTGGATTGTTCAGTTCCACCTTCCAGTCTAACGAATCTTCGTGGAAACAGAGGTTGTGACCTTGGGAAATTAAAGACTGCACATTTGTATGTTCTTGTAAACAAGTACTGAATGTTTAAAGAAGATTCAGAGAATTTTCGTTTCCTGGAAGGGTAACGCTTATGTGAATAAACCAAGTCAGAGTAGGAATTTTACGAGGATAATTACGTCTTTTATAATGAAATTTTTGGAAATATTTCAACAATGATTTTTTTCAATGTATATATTTATACTATTTATATTATTCAAACAGGATTGGTGTGACAAAAATCCTTAGTTAAATACTTCATATGAAAACAGGCAAATATACGTACTACTTCAGGTGTCAAAAATTGGACTATAACAAAGAAATAAAGAAATGTGTAAAAATAAAATTTCAGTGTATAAAAACGTGCATATCAACAAGAAAGTAATAAACTATTATTTTCAATAAGTTATACTTTTCTTTTGATATTTCTTTTTATCATGGGGGTATTTAATGTTCATACAAATATTGGGGGTCCTGTTATGGTCGCGAAGATTATTATGGTCACCCCTATAAAGATTTCTCGACAAAATGTTATCCACAAGATGGCCTCGGCATTCAATGATCGGGCCTCCTAGTCCTTCTCGAAATCATTTCCCATTCACCTTCGTTGACCAATTTTCCTCTAGTTGCCAGTTTTGTTTTTTCGTACGACCTCTTTTATTTCTCTTTGGCCAAGTCAACTTTGTCTTGTTCATGTCCTTTGAAAAAATCCATTCCACTCTATTCAGATTTAATACTCTTTCGAGTGGTGTTGTTTATGGCGTATGTTTAGCGAGTGGCTCAGAGTCAAACTGTTTTCGTGAAAGCTGACCTGACCAACAAAGTGGCACCTGAGTTGAATAACCAACAAGTCCTAGGATTCCGTAACAACAATCAATAAAGTCAACAAATAATCAGCTACAGATGACAAAAGTTATTACTCTCTTTGCCGGAAGGTAAGTCGAAAATATGCGATCCTGCGTAGTCTGTAATAATTTCTACCACGAAGATGCTTTGGCCTTTCTTTCAAAAAATTCTGCATAGTCCTCTGCTTTCTTTCTGAACTCAGTTTTTCTCCTACCCAAACGTCACATAAAGATTTTGCTGTTTTCATAATACTGCACTGTATCAACATTAGGAAACCAAGCAGAAGGATAAAGAGTCTCTCTTCACGGATGGCACCCGGTATAATCCTAAACAAAGAACTGAAACAAATGAGCTCTACTAAAATCTGGCATATGAATACTCCTGGTTAAATTCAAAGGTATTTCTATTTGTTTAATTTTTATTTATAAGTAAGCGGTGTGACGAAAAGTGTTGTAACACAATTAAAGGACGCAATTATCGCCTCAATATACAAACAAAATTAAGTCCGTTATTTACTCTCTTTAGGCTTGAATACGTTAACAACTCTTTTATGGAAGGGATCATCAAGGGCCTCCGGCTACTTTTTCAAGTAGGTTACACAGACCCCCAGCCTTACCCCGACACTTAAAAACCGGTACTCTTTCTACTCGTTTCTCGTACACATGACGTTGAATTATCTTAAGTCACTAAATTAATATTGAGTTGATTGAGTTTATTATGATATTAAACTGTGCAACAAGTCTTGTCAGTCTGCCAGTGTTGTATTATGTATTCTGTGTTTTTGGACCTACATTTGAAAGAGCCAAACGGGTGAACCATGTAAAATGAAGCTCTCAATAAAGTTGGTTGTACTCAAAAAAGGGCCTCCGATGGATTCCCGCGCTTAACCCGCCCCGCGAGCACCGGCAAACCTCACCGGTGGCCCCAGTGAGATGGCGGGGGAGGGGAA
>BOPP01000333.1:489066-507002 GCA_017312745.1 Gryllus bimaculatus | reverse complement strand
TAGGGTTAGCATTGGAGCGGAAACTACCTTCACACATATAGTTTGTACTAAGATGAAGAATATTTATAGGACCATCAAGAATATTTACAAGTCGTACATTGTATTCAAGATACAGTAGATTACAATTTGGAAAAAGGTTATTAATTTTAATCTTTGAGTCTTCCTATCACACACGAATTTTAATGTATAAAACAGAAACTAAGACTGTTAAAATTATAAACTCCATACTAAGTACTAAATACCAATTGTTATATTAAAATAAATAAATTTTATTAATCGTCACATTTATTTCGTTTATTATCATCACTTTCTGCTTCTAAATTTCGCTATGAACCTATGAACTGCAGACGGGCAGTGCAGGCCACTATGAATCTTAGGGCAGCTACGATGTGATGGAAGGGTAAGAAAAGTAAGGTAATCTTGAATGTTCGAAAATCTGAAGTTCACATCTGAAGGCGAGGAACGTCTGTGTATTCCCTAACCGTCCTCCCGACGTTTAAAACGGTCGGATGATGATAATGACGATACTATATTTCAACCAGGAATATTTGGTGAATCAAGAAAGATCCCTCAAGAATTTTCGGTTTTGTAACGACCTTTCAAACCGTTTGAAATTGTAGTGCAATCACACACACATACACATTACATATATATATATATATATATATATATATATATATTGTTTGACGTTTAATATTGTTAGCAAAACTAACAATTGTCTTGCATGAACAATAAATCTAATTCGAGTGAATGAGTGATAGATATTTCTGGGTACGTCCACTACTCTAGTCATTCGTCCCGTTAGTGTAATATTTTTTTTATCTGGAGGTGGCGATGTTACCTCCCGCTGAGTGATGAGATCCGGCACGACCTACACGTCGACTTATAGGCAACCCTCCCAGATTGGCATCGCCCTAGCCGGCACAAGCTCTAAGCTCCCGACTTGTCTCCTGACACGTGTTGTAGCGTACTGCTGGGCAACTTCATAGGGTTCCATGATCAAACCACTTACGCTCTCCAAATACCGAGTGATGTCACTGTGATGACATTCAAGCTCACAATTGGATGACACCGTAACAGGTGATTTGCGTCATGCGCCAAGTTAAAAAAAAAAAAGAATAAATGAAAACTGATTCGAACATATCAATCATGTCGTTTCAAAAAGGAAACGAACTATAATTTAAACTATTATTCGTACGGTAATGCACAGAGACAACTCAAAATTATCTTCTTCCAGAGAGAAATAAGATATAACTTTTGAGTTAACAAATAGCTGCTGCATTGAATCATTAGCACATTTTTGTCGCGACTGATTTATAAATAAAACAACAAAAAATGATTTGATAGGCAAATACACTAAAATCAGAAACGATCTGTATTTTAAGAATGAGTACACGGATGGGAGAACAATATTTATCAGGATTATAGGACAAGTTTGTAATGACCTACTAGGCAAAAGTGGAGATATTCCTTTACCACTAGACAATACAATTCCTATTTATGGTCCCTCAAAACGTCACCTACACCTTTCTTTGCCTTGTGAAGGAAATTAGTATGTGAGTAGTTGGTAAAGAACGATTTATGATTCATCATTTCGTGCGAAGTAATTCTGCAAAAAGCTGAGATACTTGCTCGCTATCCTGTCAAAGAAAGTATTTTCTGTCGACAAGTTAAAAGAGTATTCGTATTTAAATATCAATATGATATAGCTTTAGAAGAAGAAGCTGCCTTCACGAGTGACGCTAGCAGCGGTTTCACAAGAACATTCGCAATGTAGGTCGGGGAACAAGAGCAAGAGATAAATACTGCACGCATGCGCAGCTAAAGCGGTGGCGTGTCGAAATAAGTCAAGTACTGGTGGGGAGTCCACGAAATGGGAGGTGGTAAGACTCCCACACAACGTTCACCGGTGTGTGATGTTAGTACGTGAAAGTAAAATTCTCAAATAGGTATGTAGGAAAATAATATTTTCTGTTCCGTTTGATCAGAATTTCACTTCATAGATCAAATGAGATCTTCATAATTTTTACCGACGGTTCATTTACAATTAAATATAATTTCATCTTACTATTGTTTAGAAAAGGGTGAAAGTACCTCCACATGTAATAGTAATAGAGATTATACAATGAAATGATGCATCAACTAGAGAGATAAAGTTGAACTAGTAATTTTCATTTTTAATTGCAGACAAGCAACACAGACAAACTGCATTTCATTCTTTATAACTCACCGTTCGAAACAGCCATGTGCAACAATAAAATTACCTTGGCACTTTTATCACTGTTGAAATGCGAATTACCTTATATTTGTGCATTGTTGTAAGTTCCCTCAAAATCCATGTCATGGCACCAGAGAACTAGTTCTATCGCATCACATATTTTCTCGAAGGGTGCACGTGACTTGTTTTCTTTATATCTAATCTTTGATATTTTCTAAACTTCAGAGATTGCAACCAAAATGGGAACCGCTTCATTTTTAAGAGTTCTTTAGGCTATCCGAGAACAATGTTTAATAAAAAAAAATTGGAGTAATTTTTGAGACATTGGGAAAATATTGAAGCTTTATGTAAAGAAGCCCCCGAAATCGATTTATTTCAAAGTCGCAGGCCCTTGAGTTTGTTCAGATCGATAGGAGAAAATAAATTTCGGAGAACATTGTGTGAACGGTTTAGGCGCTAGAGTTGTCAACGGTCGAACCGGACGAACAGACGGAAGAACGCTCGAACAGACAGATCGGATGGACGGACGGACAGACAGACAGACGCCTTGCAGTCTCAATAGATTTTTCAGTATCAAGGTGGGTTGAGGGAGGGAGGGCGGCAGCATGTCGCGAGGGCCGGAATGTCATATCGCGACAAAGAATTCTGACGTGGATTCTGACTAAACAACATGTTACAAGAAGTAATTTACTACGTATAGGAACAAGTCTTAACCACTTTTTCGTCACCAGGGCCCGATAATATGCCTTTTCTTTCAAAAAATTGTTGATTTTATCCACATCATTACAATAATTTCTCTTTCAACGTAAACGTAAGAAGACAAGAAAGTAGGAAGGATGTACTGCAAACAGACCCATGACTCACAAGACCAATTACATCATAAGTCCACCTCAGGCTGCTCTTTGTAAAGGGTGGGATCCTTCCTTTAGTGGATGATTGTCGCGTTCCACCGAGACTGTACCTTTTTAACGGCTCTTCGGATTTATGGGCCGAATTCCACACAACCTAACGACAGTGCATTCCATCTTTAACGGAGAACGCTAACATTCGAAAGCGTTTCATAGAGGTTCTTCGGAGCATCCCCGAAAGCCGAGCCCTGTCGCCAAACTCCGACTGCCCAGAGAATTCCTCACCCTAACGGTCCATTCTTCCTGCGACGGACGCAGTATCGGAATGCTTCAGGGGCGCTGGTGGGCTCCAAAACAGGCATTGAAGCACGGCAAAACCGTCGTAGCCTCAGGATCATCCGACGCACAAAAAACAAATAATGTGCGCGATGTGCCATTTACTTCAGATATAAATAACCTTGTTTTATGACGTACTGATATGCATTTAACAGTGTGATGAATGTACAATGTGCTACACTTTCATCATAATTCATTGTAATGATTATGAATACTTCGATGAAGCAAAATTAATAGAAAAGAAATAAGTGCCTAATTAAGCACTTCATTTTAAAACTATCGTGATGATAAGAAAACCCTTACCGGGCTAGGAATATAATGTTAAATATTTTTTCAAATTAAATAGTATTTCGCGATGCACGTATTCACAAACGAAAACTAAAAAAACAACTCTGACCCCAAAATGAAAATGAATGATTAGATAAAATATCAAGTGAAAAGCTCGAGACAGTAACAACACAGTAACACACGCACACACTCAGATGCACACACAGCAACTCAGACAGCCTCATCAGCCACAGCAAGTTTCCCTCTAGTAGTAAATCAGTGGCGGCCGGTGCTCCTTTAAAAAGAGGGTTGTTGATCCATCGAAAGGCGAAGATGTAAATGCTTTATTTAATTCTTCTACTATTTTGGAAGTATTATGCTTTCTGTGCGGGTTCCAGAAGCTAAATGTTTCGTCGGTCTACTACGCGCTTCAAATCGTTAAACAACGTATTAACTGTAAAACATAAACGTCTGTACTTATAATAAACATTATCCTTGAATTTTCGATTGAATCCTATTTATTCTTAATTTAATTTTTTGAATTGAAGAATTAGTCTTAGAATAAGACTTTCCAGATTCTTTATTTTTCTTCAAAAAGAGAAAAACAGAAAGATGAGTATTTATCGTATACATACGTATATCTAGTAAAAGTTACGAAATACTGTGGAAAAACGATTTCGAGATTTCCAAGGAAAGACATTTCGGGGACCCTTCATACCCAAGAAGTGTTTTCCCAGAAGGTCCCTTCGTCCATCATGTGTGAACCACGCTAGCGCCTAAACTATTTCTAGATTTTTTGCCAAAATGAATACTCTTCCATCTCTCTACATTGATTGAAAACCCTACAAGTTTGAAATAATTTCTTTGAGTTTTAGGGGTTATTTACTGATAAAACGGTGAGATATTTTCAAAATTTTCTCAGAGATGGTTCCGAATTTTTCCCCTAAATTTCTTGTAAGAACGGACTGAAATACATTTATAGAGATGGTTAAGATACATGTTAACTTTGAATTTTCGAATATTGCTAAAATTTGACATATTTTTAACCTCATTTTACAACTACGTTATTAAATATGATTTATTTTCAAATGCAATTTGTTCTCCACCATTAATTTCATTTTAAAAAAATATTTAATATCTGAACTTCAAATCAAGCCAGGTTTATTGATAATATGAATTTTCATCCAGTTTAAAATGAAATGAAGGCAATTAAAAATATTTCTAAAGAATATCTTCAAATTATTTCTTTAATTTTTTCTCTGATAGTCAGCTGTACACTAAAAAACGGCGTAAATCCAGTTTTCGTTGAACTGTCTGAATATTCGAAAATTGCAGTTATAAATAAACGACAAATTATATAATGTTCTCGCAACAATAGGTTTGGTTAATACTGTGTCAAATATACCTACAACATCAGTAATGACATACAACACATACTACAACACATACAACACATACTACATACAACAGTAATGACAAGGCGCAAAAGCATTTTTAAGCAATATAACAGGAATTTCTTATAACTTTTCTAGAAACTTTTTATAATGCTTTTTGAAATCAGCGTGATCATTTCCTTCAAATCACTACTTTCATCTTGGAGGTATGAAATATTTTTTTTGTTCGCAAGTGTTATCAAACATTTAATGATTTTTCAGTATAACATAATATTTAAATTTATTATTTCATCTTTCAAGTTAAAATGATTATATCAAACATTTTACAGCAGCAAACACTTTCTGACACTCCAGTTTTAATAGTGATAATACGATATATTGACTGATCAGTACCGAAATCAGCACCATCGTATTGTAGAATCATGATTAAAGTATCGGATACCCTAAGCAGTTAAGACTGGTGCCTAAGTGGCTGCCGATGCTGTTGCGGCAGCAGCCTTCACTCAGGCGTGATATCGGCTTTCATAATAGCGCTCATTTACTGTTTGGCGCGGGCTCAGCGATTTATCCTATCAATAGGAAGAGCGCTGTGTGTGTTGGGAGCCTGCGTTGGATTTCGGACGACTCGCCACCTGCAGCCTGAGCCACGCGCCACTCGCTGCCTCTTCTCCGTCTCCGCTCACCGACACCCGTCCGGTTCCTCGATTCCCTCATTATCTCTCCAACTCCCACCCTCCCTCTCCTCTCTCTCTCTCTCGCCACCTACTCCCTCTCGCTCATACCAACTCCCCTCCTACTCCTTTCAACTTTCCTCTCCCTCCCTCCAACTTCGCCCCTCTCTCCCTTCAACTTCCCCCCACATGCTTCCAATTCCCCATCTTTTCCCCCCCTCTCTCTCTCTCTCCCAAACACAACTATCTTTCTCCATCTCAAACTCTGTCTTCAGTTACATTCTCCCTACAAATCTCTCTCCCTCTCTCCCCCTAACTCCTTCCCACTCCCCGTCTCTCCAACTCCCTCCCTCCCCCCTCTCTCTCTCCAGTTCCCTATCTCTCCAGTTCCCTCCCTCTCCAGCTCCCTCCCTCTCCAGCTACCCCTCTCTCCCCATCAACTCCTCCCCTCTATTTTCTTTCTCTTCCTTCAACCCCCCATTACCTTTCTAACCCTCTTATATCCATTCCTCTCTCCTCTCAAACTCCCCTCTCTCTCCTCTTCGTTTTTTCCATTTTTGGTTCCATTTTCTGCTCCGTATCTCATCCTTAGTACCATTTCTATTGCCTCTTGTCTCATTTTCCTCTTGTCTTTCTCTGTGACGTTTTTCCCGTCCAGTTTTTTTAATCAGTTCCTCTCTCCTATTTCTCATTGCCCTCATTCTTTCCTTACTGTCCAGCTAGGAGCGGGTAGCTCGAATGTAACTGTGCTCCGTTTGGGAGGATGGGCTCTAACAGTTCAAACTCATTTCCACGTGACACTCGGGTACATATCACTATTGAGTTCCTCTGTAGTGAACTCACCAAAACTTTAATTGCCTTGTATTCCAGGTGTATCAAATTCGGAATTAATTATTAACGTACCCGGAAATCTATTTGCGTTTTTTATGAATTCATTACATTCTACAGTGTAACATCATTCCCCAATGGCAAAGTCGCTATGTACCGCAATATTCATTCTCTTTCCGAAGTTATTGCGAAACACTCATCTGACACGAGGTAGGTAAAGCGCTCTACATGGTTTATTTCTGTCTGAGAGTGGAAGATTTTTCGGGCCAGACACCTTGCGATAACACGCGCCGATTCTGCTGATATCACTGCAGATAACATTGTTAAGCACATCTGTGCTAACCTGGCGATGTTTTCAGATTTTCGCGTTCTTAGTAAAACATGATGAGCTGTGAGAAACAGTTTTTTTACATGAACTTAATTTATAAAACTTGTAATAATAAATTTAAACACCTTTAATCTGTAAGGATAAACTCTATTTTCTGTTTGAAAAATATATGCATAGTTTCAATAAGTTCTCAAATGTGATACATAATCATAGTAGGGCAGGAAATTCATGTCTGCAAAAAAAATTCTGACGAAAAGCTACTCTTTTAATTTAATTTCTTTATCCCTGTTAACTTTCAATTACATCATTATTGTATTTTAATTACTAATTAAATAAATAAATTATATTTATTTAATTTTTGCTGAATTCATTTTAGCATTCTGTAAGCTAAGGCTGATGACCGAATCTGGCTTATACCCGAATAATCTGTTAATGTTCGTGTTATTCCAAATGGGTGAATAAAGTGCGAAGAAGCAGCTTCCAAGCACGACTTAGACTTTATCCGGATAAAGTGCACTAAATACGAATTGGCTAGTGTAGTTAAAGTACGTTACTGTGACGAGGAATAGTACATAACTACTTGCCTGCACCAGCAAAAATGTTGCGAAAGTTGGCTGTTCTGAAATACGTGAGTATTGAAGCTACTTTCTTCCTCATGTAATGACGTCAACTGTTACGTATGTACTGACATATTGTAAATGGGAATATGGTCATAATATCAAGTCTGAGAGCAGATAAACCGAATCAAATACTTGCATTTTTCAGTCAAAATCGAAACTGTTTCATTGTCTTTTAATTCTCCCAGTCTTCCTAGGTGTCTAACGAAAATGTTGGCTCATGGCCACAGGCTGTTCAGTTTTCAATTTAAGGATGAATTAGAAATTAGTAATATAGATATCTGATAATCAGATATCAAACTGCTGTTTAAAAGTTTCTAATGCTAGGGAGAAACAAAGAGTGTGGTTTCAAGTTAACTTTGTTCTTCGTAAATATCTCTTTGCACGAAACCATCCAGCCTAACCTCACTACATCCCATAGCTGATGGTTTGATACGCATTTCCGATTTAATGAGGAGGTTTCGACCGTCGGTATACGTGATTAGTTCATTAAACAAACTTGAATCTGATCATCACAATTTCCCACCAAAAATGCCGCTGTCGAATGTGTGGACAGTGGTCTCCTCGGGCAGCAATAATTGGCTCTTCTGAATGGGATACGTGAACACTGAAACGTCTTACTTCATCGCGGCTTGGCGTCAGTAGTGAATACTGGGTATGAGAATAAATTCATCACATCATGTATGAGAAATTGTGAATTGGTATAGTATAATATTTGCATTCTTCAATTGAAATCGTAACTGTTTCATTGTGTTTATATTTAACCCGAGTTCTGGGTTTTTAGCAAAATTATACTTCGATTTTTTTAAAGTGGTGGATGACGTTAGTTCATTGTTACATCTCCTGCCTTATAAAAATAATATTGACACAAGGCCAGAGGCTCCATAGATTCCGTCAATTAAAGTGTATATTGATATTATGAATACAGATTAGAGGTGATATTCGGAAGAAAAAGTAGACCTATTCATTTCCATACATCAAGCCTATGTTTGCAGTGATTTGTTCTTAAATGCATCTCTAATATGTCTATGTACGTGTTTTATAACTATTAACTAATTCAGAAATAGTACTAACTGAACTAAATACAATTAAAATGTATACTCTACTAATATCTGACAACAGTCATCGACTTAATGAACCAGAGAAATGCATCAATTTCAGATTTATTTACAGAGCGACATCTTTTACTAAAAATACTGATCTAGTCCGAAAAACACATTTTTACGATCCTAAAACCGTCGAACACACTGAGTCATTTATGTTGGCAACCTTATAGTGTGATTTTTGTCCAGAAAATTCTGGTACACATTTGTATATATTTTGCTCCCATCAGAGCATAAAAACGACAACTCACTTCTGTTATATAGTCGCGCGAAAACATGCAAGTGTGTTTTAAGCGCAGAGATAACGCAGATAAGGGAATCTCAAAAGAAACACACTGGCTGAAATGGGAAAAACGTTCGTGAACATATTACTAGTCGGAAAAGGTCTCACAAAAACATTTCAATATTTTTTCTACTTCTGACAGTTGTTTTTGTTTGTCGATTACATTATAGAAATCAAGTGGGCACAATTTAAACATTTAGGTTTCAAGAAAAAACGAGAGTCACTCCTCAGAGAGAAATAAATAAAATTGTTCAGAGTGTATATCAAGATGGATATTTAAAAATCTGAAATATTTAAAAATCTATATTACTTTATCCTAAATTATTCACATCCATGTTGATTTGAATTTACTACGTACATGGTTTGTATAAGGTGCTTCATCTTCTAGCTTCATTAAAACTGTTTAGTTCCCAATGGAATATTGAATGTATCCTATGTGTAGTTCAACAAGGCCCAAATGACTAATGTTATTTCCTACTCTTTCTCTAGAAATCAACTTTCTGAAAAAAAAATGTTTTTTAGCATTCTTCATAAGTACGTACTCTTTTACAATAGCTTTGAACTTTAAAATTTTTGAAGTTTTGTATGAGATTCTCACTTTCAGGACATAGTGGCTTGTTCAGCTGTTTTGGTTGAATTTCCAAGATCAAAGAAGACTCAAGTTCGAAGTTACGGATGCATTATGAAGTTTTCATCGACCAGTCTTCATTAGTCGAATGTTATTAGTGTCTAATGAGGTCACTGGCATCATCAGCTGAAGAATGCAAAGGAAGTGAAAGAGAAGAGGAAATTCATGTACTTAATGGCCTTTATCAGTAAGTTATGTAGTTTTCGAAAAGGAATGCTGAAGACCGAATCACTAGTAACTGGAATTTCTTAAGAAGTGAAAATAATCTACAATCAGAACGATGTTACTCGTATAAAGTGCATTGCTAAACGAATACTGTGGTTGTGCTTTGGTTTCTACATTTTTTTTATCCCACAATCAGAAAACTATAATTGTAAACACATTTAATAATCAGTGTGGATTTGGTCGTAACTTGTTGGATAGCGAAAGGATTGGCAGTGAAGAGGCAGGAATAGAGAAGTGATGAATTGTGTGCATATTTACCTAATTTTATCACATTTGTAACCTTTAAGTGTGTACAAATTAACCTGCTAATAATAATGTGTGTGTATTTTAGCAAAAGGCTAGTAACATTGTGCATTATTAATACTTACATTTACTATACTTATGTTTTAATATGTATAATTTGACATATATTCTACATGTTATTCTTCAAGAATTGTATTCTACATGGATCTATGTTATTTCTAACATTGAAATACATTTGTTTGTGTTTAATATTTGTATGAACTGCTTTGTATTATGTATTTGTACTTGTGTATTTTGGTGCTACACTACCATTGAAGGTACACTCGTTTGTACCTATCATCATCATCATCAATATTATTGTTATTATTATTTTCAACCCTCTAGTTTCACCATAAAACAATAATTGAATTATAAAATATCCTAGCAAACACATGATTAGACTACGCACCGCGAGCAAGCAGGAATTCATGGACCAACGTTAGCAACCGCGGCTGCAAACGTCTCTCCAACATCCCATAAACGGAGGAGTATGCTATTGAAACAGCATGACTGCTGATAAGTCACGAACCGCAACAGCACTAAACTTCTTATCTGATTCCTCTAAATCCTGGAACTATGACAAATCAGTGAAAAACGCGTGATAACTGACACGTAAAGTAAGGGTTCTATTGTTCTACAAACTAGCGTGTTTCTATATAAAAACTTTACAAAAATTTGTTAAAACTAAACTAAAGTGTTACTGTCTTGTATGTTAAGATGTATGGTGTGTTACTAGCACATCGGATCGTTATTCAATGGTCTATTCAACATGGTACAAGCTTGCCGATGGAGAAACTGCACATGCGAGAAAAAGAATTCAGTCAGTTTAAAGGGGTGAGAAAACATAAGAGAGGTAGAGTAAGAGTTAAGGCAAAAATAATGCAATTGTAGTTTTCTTAAAATGTGATATGTCGTCAGGAGGATTGCGAAACTTAAAAGCATCTTATCGTAACGTAAAATCGTAAAACTACTGATAGGCCGAGAAACAGTTGCACACACAGTTGCATGAGAGCATACTAGGGATGCGACATCGATGCCGATGTTTTCAAAACGTCGATGTTTTTGTAGAAACATTGATGTTTTAAACATCGACGTATTAACGCCGATGTGTTTTTTTAATATCCATGTTTTGTGATCGATGTTTTCTTTTCTTCTCCGATATTTCTGAAAGAAAAAAGTCTCATGATCACAATTCTTTAAAAGTTACAATATGAAATATAACTGAAGGTAACATTGTTAGTTCACATGTTGGAACCAAAGGAACGCTGTTTGTACTACCTTCGTAGATCAAACAAAGTCGCTGGAGATTGACCTCCATGTATTACCTCTTGTTTTTCATTTCGTACAGTGCGAAGTGGTCAACAAATGCTGTGCTCTGCCCCTTCTAGTATCATTTGGTGAATTTATAAACATGAATACTGTCAAAATAAATTTTGTTAAACACGAATTTAATGTTCAAAGTTACTAAACCAGCATGAAAACATCGATGTTCAAAAACATCGATGGTTTTTAGTCGATGTGTTATTAACATCGATGTTTTAATTTTGAAAATCGATATTTGCTAGCATCGATGTTTCAATTTTGAACATGGATATTTGCTAACATCGATGTATTGTAATCGACGTCGCATCAGCAGACCGTACTACTCATCCAAATCTTCGAAGAACTGAATCAGCATTGTGGAACCGCAAATTCCCTGCCTTTCCAGTTCCAGGACTTCCCGCTACAGGGGAAACAAAAGGAAAAGTGGAAGACAAAAGCAACGACTTTCAACTTCAGAAAAAAGTTTCCTAAAGATAACTGTGACTTCTCAGGGCTTAAAATGTTTCAATAACTCTTTAAGGACGAATGCACAAAATTATACGTGTCAGTAAATTTGACTTGATCGGGTTGAAGGTGTGCACTACCCAAAAATTTCTCGAGCACGGATTTGGAATCCCTCATGAGGCCTCTATGCTCACGAATGACGTATGTAAAAGAAATAGTCTACAAGGGTTTTGTCTCATGAGATAAGGTGACAACACATACACCTAACCAGAGAAGAGTACTGACATGAGGATGCATTAATTTTGTTTACTGCACAAATGCTTGAGTTACATCTTGGTTTCAGTTGGTTGATCTGGAATAAATATTAAGAGAGAAAATGCAGAACGTTGTGGTTTTAGAAAGTTAAGAACATTGAATACTGATTCAATGTTACTTAAGATGGATTATCCAGTTGTCTTGGCATTTAAGCGGGCAGGCGACCGGCACGGCGTTGTGGGATCGTTCGACGAGAGTGGAACTAGCCCCGATAGCTCCGTGGCCACATTATTGCATCTGCAGCATTGTTGGTCAGAAGGTTCTGGAGTACCGACTACGGCGAGTGGTTCTCGCCAGCTACAAGATAGCTGGGGCCAATTCAAACACTGCCACATCTTCTCGAGGAGAATTCCAGCGGCCGTCTACTCCGATCTTTCATTCCGCTTCTTTGTCCTATCCTCTCTGCTACACACACACACACACACACACACACTACCATGTAAGTTGGGAGACCAGTCAAGATCTGCCAGCTTGTCACGGTAGAGTCGGACTCAAGCTGGAGGGAGATGCCTGGCAGAAAATGCAAAGTGAGGAGTGGCGTTCGGAAGGGGTTGGTTTTGAGAGGTGGGCGTTTGAATGGATTGGCCCGCTAGGGAACGGAGGTGGGCGTTCGAAAGAGGGGTGCGGTGTTTGAAGGGGGTGAGTGTTCGAGGGGGGTGGGAGACAGATCGAAGGTGTCGCGTGTTCGAAGGGTGGGCGTCCAGGTGGTGGGCCGTTCTAAAGGGGTGGGCGTACGAACGGGCCGTGAGCTTCGAAGAGAGATGGGCACGTTTGAGCGGTAAGTGTTCAGAGGGGGTGACCGAGGGGGGTGGCAGATCCGAAGGTCTCGGTGTTCGAAGGGAAAGTGGCGTTCCAAGGGGTGGGCGTTCGAGGCCGGTGGGAACGTTCCAAGAGGGTGGGGCGTTGTCGAAGGGATGGCGTTCGGAAGAGGGTGGGCGTTTGAAGGGTGAGCGTTTCGCAGGGGAGTGACCGAATCCAAAGGTCGTCGGTGATCGAGGAGAAGAAGAGCGATTAACCATGGGGGGGCGTTCGAAGTGGGGCGTTCTAAGGGGCCTGGTTGAGCGTTCGAAGAAGAGGTGGGACGTTTGAAAGGGGTGGGGCGTTCGAAATGCGTGGGCGTCCCGAAAGAGGGTGGTCTTCGAAGGATGGTTGGACGTAACCGAAGAGGGATGAGGCATTCAAAGCGGGGGGGGCATTCGAAGGGTGGTGGGCAGTTCGAAAGCAGGTGGCTTTAGAAGGAGGGGGGGTCCATAAGGAAAGGGCTTCAGAGACGCGAAGCAGCGCCGCCGCCGCTATCGCAACGAGCAACCTCGCGATTTGCGCGCGCGCGTGCGGCGGCGATCATAATATTTGACCACTTCGCAAAAAATCGCTCGGCAGCCCCCCAGCCGCCGCGTTCGGGAAGTGCGTGGCGCCCAGGAGAGTCCCTCTGGAGAATGTTCCTTGCAGCGTCACCAAATAACCTAATTTTAGCGGCGGCCGCGAGACGGTTCTCCCGGAGTGGAGGGGCGGGAGAGAAGAGGAAAATGTGTTAGTGGCGAGTGAGTGGGTAGATAAGGAGAATAAGGAAGCACTGGGCAAGAAGGTGATTGGTGGTTGAGAATGAACAGTTATTGATGTGTCCACCCCAATTAACACAATCCACCCACACCGACCCACCCACACAAACACACACACATTATATATATTATATATATAATGGATGACATGCCAATCTCCGGTGGTAAAGCCCTTATGGTATGGTAGGAAAATAGATACTAGAAAGATTGCAAGGTGCATATTGAGTTGACATGTGGCCATGCGAATCATTGATAATCATATGTTTCGCAGGCAAACGTGTGAGAGTAAGTCGGATGCTAGGATGTAGACATCGTGGATGAAGGCTAGGAGAAATGAAGTAGGAGAAGTTTGTGTCTGCGAGAGGGATGAGAAAATCTTGACGTCTGCTGTTGGGTGCGAGAGAAGGTAACGACGTTTGTCAGAAAAGTACGAGTGTTTAGCCGGTGGGTGAGGTGATGGCAGAGGTGGCAGGAGATCCTCATGCGAGCGGGTGGGCAGATGTGATCGAGACAGAGAGAAAGAGAGGGAGAGAGAGAAAGAGAGAGAGAGAGAGAAAGAGAGAGAGAAAGAGAGAGAGAAAGAGAGAGAGAAAGAGAGAGAGAAAGAGAGAGTAAGAAAGAGAGAGAGGGAGAGAGTGTAAGAAAGAGAGAGAGAGAGAGAGAGTGAAAAGGGAGAAGGAGAGAGGGAGCGGTAGGTCGAAAGGCCGTCCTGCTCGCGCTTGGCGCAATGGTTTGTGTATCTCCGATAAGCTGAGCTAAGCCAGTGCACGCCTCGCCTCGCCTCGCCTCGCCTCGCCACGCCACGCCGCGTCGACGCGCGTTCGCCAAGGCCCTCCGCCACGGCCGCGACGTCAACGACGCCGACGCCGCCCACGCCCCCCATGCCGCCACTAGACCTGCCAACGGCACTCCTTCGTCCTTCGTCAGTCCATATCGTAGGACATTGTTGACGCCTTGATGTAGATGCGGCAATCTCCCTAAAAGGTCTTCCGCAGCTATGTTCTTCGGCATACATTTTGATATACCTACCCCAAAAGTTGATTTTAGAAAATAGGCACCCTGCAATCAACTATAAAATAATGAAATAAAACTACTGTTTTTAAATAACAGCAAAGTAAAGGATGGAATAAAGACATTCAACCCAGATGTTGCGAATACCACGTAATTTTCACCTCAGATTTTGGGGTCGATACAATTACGAAATGAATCTTGTTGATAATATTATCGTAGTAACGAATGAGTAGACATTGGATGTTTAGACTAATGCTTATTGTATTGTTTTTTACGTCTCACTCGGTACTAAAAAAAGCAGAGAATTTCATCTTTAGCTCAATGTACAATTAAGATATACAATTAAATGTTATTTTTGTAGAAATGCTCTTGATTTTGTGATTTACGCTAACCTCGATATTAGATGCTAGAAAATTCGATCAATCTTTCAATATCGTGCTGTCCTGTCAGTCTGGGTAAACGTTTTATTATGAATGAACGAACCATTTAGGTTCTAGGACGTCAAAAACTAAAAGTATTAAAGGCATACTTACCCGACTTTGGATAAACGATTTTTTAGACTCTCCTTCAATGCGCGAGCATGTCAGAGCACTAAAAATTAACATTTCTGTGAAACGAATTGGAGTTCTACAATGCAATGTTTGCATTGTAGCAACAATACAATGCAAGCAATGTTTATCATTGCTTCTAGATTTCATGTGACAAAAGGGGTTTCGCGTTCCATTTAAAAAAATAGTGGTAATAAAACGTAAAATAATTGTGCAAATACGACTGGCTATGAAGTTAAATAAAATGTACCGATTCTGGGAGTTATTTCATCTTCATTTATATTGCATGCGTAAGAACTTATGACGTGTATTTTTGCCTTTTCACTTTCAATTTCAGGTTTAAAATTGTAGGATTTAGAACCTAAAAATTCGAATTCTATTAATGATGAATGAGAAAAAAATCTGTGATGGTTCACCTTTTTATATTATTGATAAAAACATGCATGTCTTTTGAAATTTTTGATTTATAACCTAAACATTCAAAGTCTATTAACGACGAATGAGAAAAAACAGTTATGATGGCTCTCTTTTGACTTTTGTGTATATAATGTGTCAATAAAAACATGCATGTCTTTTGGTAATTTTTTCTCCTCTTGTCACATTTGATGAAAGTATTTGCGATTCTCGATGTTACCTTCATTTATTGGATCATGTAATGAGCGTATGGTGGCGTTACCACAAAGACATCGAAACTATTTTATGATTAAATTGTCAATTTTTTAGAAATTGAAGCTCCCGATTGGATACCGGTTCCCCCTCTCCTCCACACCAAGTGGAGAGACATTTTAATCGCGGACAGAAGACATAAACTATTGAAGGTCTCCCGGGCTCACGAGGAAAATCCCCAAGCAGGTGGAAGAGTTGCCGACTTGGAATCTACATTTTACAGAGGCAAGATCGATTTATTGCAAGCATCATCTGGCGCTCCCGACCGTTGCCCTTAGCAAACGTCATCACCGTGACGCATAGGCTTTTTGTCTTTCTACGGAAACACTGATGACAACTCACTAAGATATGCGAATATTCACTATCAGATAAATAATGCAATGTGTGACGGTAAAGATGTAAAGCAAATACGACACGAAATCCTGTTTCAATCTGGTTTAAGAAAATAACTTTAGCTGCTTTAGTATTGATGATTCGTGGAACAAGTGAACTCATTAATAATATTAATAAAACACATCATCTGTAGAGAGTGAATACAAGTGACGTTTCTTGAGATCTAGATTTACTGTAGCTTTAACTCAAATACTCTGGAACGCCAAATCTTTACAAATTATCCTCGATTGAGCTTCACACTCAGGCGTTATCTCAACAACGATAACGCATCAACGCACTAGATAACACACCAAAAGCACCATCTATCCGAACGAAAAGCAAACGCACCACGTAGAATCGTGGGCGGAAATTCTGTTCAATATTTTGGAAACAATGGAGATTAGGTACAAACTAGTGGCTTGCCTAGCAGAAACAAGCTACTGAACAAAACAACATGAAGTGATTTTGCAAACGTAGGGTGCACACTGTCCAAGAACAAGAAATAAAATACTCGGCTGTTACACTGCAATAAATTAAATATTTTAACAAAAACTCTTCCCGAATTCGACAATAACTTAGTATAATGTATAAAGTACAATAGTTTTTTTACATGGAAAGAATATAAAAAGTAAAATTACCATTCGAAAACAAAATACGTTAATAGTAAATCTTTACTACCGATGCAAATAAGTTTTGTATAGCTCACAATACAAAATTACTATTTTTCAAATATTGCTAATCTTAGGATTTTTAAAATTTATTTATTTTATTTATTTATTTATGTTAAACTTTTATTCACCTTTCAACAATTTATAGTTAAAATGACGAGAAGGGATTCTGAAACTCAAGAAAACGTGCGCGGATAATCTTTTCCCCCTACGTAACATACAGTTTTTACTGGGTGTTTTTTTTTTTTCTTTTTTTTTCCACTGAACAAATCTAAATCTAAAGAGCCGCGCAGCAGCTGAGGCGCCCGGCTGCTTCCGTCTCATTCAACGAGCACTTCAGGCGCCCATCAGCTGCGTATTAGCTTGGTTAAGCAATCGCATGAACTGTGATTCACAATCGCCAGCCAACCAGCCAGGCGGAATTCTAGAAATGAGCAACCGACAGCGGGGACTTTTAACCCGGTAGTACTTGCGTCCCATTTCGTAAAACAAAAAAAACATCGCGTGAATTACGTAAGTACTCCAAGTTCCAAATTACAGTTTTCAGCGATTGTCAAAAAATCGGGAAAATATTCCTGTAAAAGTACACTGTTATCTCAAAATATTTATTTGAATACGATATGGAAATCTTTAAACTTCATCGTATGCCATTTAACTAGTGGTCTCACGATAAAAATTGTGATATGCTACGAGGGATAAGCGTCACCCCATATTAATTATTTCTCCATAGTCATTCAGCAGTCGGCAGTGATAATACATCACTATAATATTTGACAATAATACACATAACAGTAGCTTATGCGGGCTATAAATGCAGCCCAACATAATTTCAGACGTGATTGCAATGAAAACCTCGGAAGCAGACTAGATGCAGAGAGTAACATGTTATCTGTAGTTACTGATATCCCCACCACCCTAAACTCAGTAGAGGGGGCACCAGAAAAACTCATAAGGCAAGCCTTCACAGTACATAGAAGCCAATACTTGGTATACAGCTTCAAC